>CAXKVX010002361.1:0-43280 GCA_964058865.1 Eleocharis quinqueflora
TATCCAGAAGAACCGGTATCGGGTGCGTATCGGATGCGAGTGCGGCTCCGGTGCGACACCGGTGCGTATCGGGTGCGTCACGTGGCGCACCCTGTTATTTTAATAGGTTTGACCGGTAGGGTGCGGTCTGGTCTTAGGTGCGGTTGGGTGCGACTGGGTGCGGTCTCGGGTGCGGCTGTGTGCTTATTTATTTGTTTGTTTTTGTTTTTTTAAATATATTTGTTTATAATATTATTCATTTTTTATTTTGAATTTATTATATATAGCCGCACCCATATTCAAGATTTTTGAAATTGAAGTATCGCCGCACCCGCACCGTATCCGATATGATACTCGCACTCGCACCTGTGCAACACAAGTTAACGGAGTTCGACTATTGACGAGCCTACGTATCTAGGACTCCCGACCTCTCGACATGGTGCCAAGGTCGAGCCAATGCACTAACACCAAATATTCAATACAAGGTTGAACTTGGTGTCTTCACACACAAATATAGAGAACCAAGCCAAATAAACAAGATAGCACAAGGGCTAAAGAACAAATAGAGATGATAGAAAATCTCTCAAATCTTTCACAATAATTTTGATCTAGTTTGATAGATAAATTTGAGAAGTAGAGCAAAGAAGACAGCCAACCTCCATATTTATACTTTCCAAATCAAGCACAATTAGGGATAACTTAATTTTAGCATTATAACGCTACTTTTGTTGGATTAAACTCATCTCTTATTTGACAATTTGCAAAACAATTAAGTACTAACCTTGCATATGAGTTTTGGTGAAGATGCATGTTAAAACAGGTACATACTGATGTCAAACAATGCTCAAATATGCCTTAGACAAGTCAAGACATGCTCAAGTCATCAAGGGAAGGCTTCACAGTGCCAAACAGAGTACATCATTACCATAATACTCCAGAACCCGTCTCAACGTGTCAGCAACCCGTCATAACGAGTGTCCAACCCATCACAACGGGCCAAGAGGAGAGAGAGGCAGCAGCATCAGGAGTTTTTTCGACCATAGTGTTACTGTAACGCTTGGCCAAGGCGTCATAATGGGTTTTCCAAGTGTTATAACGGGTTCCTGCCGGATTTGACCCACATGACAGCTGCACAAGAGAAGAAGGACATTTCTAGAAGTTGTACAAGACGTTATAATGCCTTCCATAATGCGTTACGAAGATTGTGTAACGCCAGGGTCTAAATTGATGGTTCCAAGATCCTAAAAAGTGCCCAGCCTATATGAATGATGCATAAACGAACCAACAAGGTATCACCCCCTATAAGCTTCCAAGCACCAAATTGAGCACATCAAAGAGCCTAATTCAAGTCTCCTCCAACTATCTAACTTAGAGAGCATTAGGATAGCTTATATTCTCTTATTATCAATCCGAGAACAAACTCTTAGCTAGATTTTAGCCTTTGGTACATCACATTTGTGTTGTCAAGTGTTGCATCCCTGTCCTTGATTGTGTTGTCAATGGAACATTTTTACCGTGTAGTGTGGTGTTGCCCCATAAATTGGTCTAGAAGAAGAAGATTGACTTGCTTGTTTAGAAAAAGTCAAAGATCGGCTCCGCACTTTGTAAAGAACACTTGTTTTATAGTGAAATTGGCCCGAAAGAAAGATTTTGTTTCGGGAGACCGTGGATGAAGGCCTTAGTTGATTGATAGGCTAAACCACGTTACATATCGTGTTCTCTTGTTCTCAATTGCTCTCTCTTCACTCTCTCGCTCTTTTAATACTTTGCTCTTTGTTGATTTGTGATTTGCTTTATTTCTTCTAGAACTTGCTTGCTTTAACTCTTGGCTAGGTGATTAAGATCTAAAAGCTTTTAATCTGAAATTGTTATTTGAAAATGCTTCTGAATTGTTAATTGATCTTAGTCTTGCGCTTTAATCCCCAACTCTAATCCTAACAACTTTGTGTACAAAATCATACCGTTATAACACTAAGTACAAATTTCGAAGGGTATTTCCGATTTAGAAACAAGATAGCGTTATAACGATTTTCTCGGGTGATTTTTGGAGGATCAATACTTAGTCAAATTTTGGATTTTCTGTGGTCTGGCGTTATAACGCCAAGTATAGTATTATAACGGTTTTCTCGGGTGAAGTCTGGAGGTTCAGTACTTGCCAAATTTTTGGGTTTCTTTGGTCTAGCGTTATAACGCCAAAGTTGGCGTTATAACGGTCTTCTTTGTTTAATTTGATATGTACTCAATTTGAGGGTTCAAACAGTCTGGCATTATAACGCCAAAGATAGCGTTATAATGCCACATGCTGATTTTTTATTTCATTGCCCTTTTGCATCTCAAATTTAAATATTCTGAGTTACAGGTAACCTAATTAATTCTTCAGCTTGATCTTGAATTAGTTCATTCTTCAATTGGCCATATCTTTTGACTCGTAACTCCGATTTCGGTGTTCTTCGTGGCGTCAGAAAGCTCATGACGATATCTACAGTCGATATGGGGCTTGCACGTACTGAAACACTTTCTCATAAATTTGATTCTTCAATCTTGCATCTGTAAGAATCTCAACAACATACAAACCTATAAAATTCAAGTTTGTTTTGCAAATCGACAAATACAAAGAAATTGTTGGTTACAACAATCTTCTTCTTTTGTCGATTTGCAAAACTATAATATATATATGCACGTTTGAAAGTTTGCTTTAACAATTTTGGCACATATTATTTTTCCCCCTTTTTGTAAATCGTGCAAAAGATTGTAGGTTGAAAAATTCTATAGTTCTCCTTTTTGACAAATTAAGCACAAAGTTTGCATGAACAGTTTTGTGTAAGCCCCCCTCATTATATGCACAATTGTTTCAATGAGGTTATTTTGTAATAATATCCACTCAAGTAAACAACTCCCCCTCAATTAATTTCTTATTTTGAATTCATGCACATATAATTTTAAAGAAAGGAGATATAGAATATAAACAAAATAAGCAACATGACAAGTTGACATATCAATACGTAGTCTCGTGCAAATTTTACCAAGACAAAATCATGAGACTCTAATTGAGGCTTAATGGTTTGACTATAACATTCCTAATTCACGCAATATTGTTGTGCATTGATGACACGTAATAAATTGCAAGATAAAGAACAATACATAATGGCAATTAATTACCATTACAAAGCATATCTAATTTAGACATAATTAAGTAATTCATTTTAAGGTACTTGAAGGTATAATGATAGAGTTTAGAATTAAGTTATCAATTTATCAATTTTAGTTACAACAAATACAAAGAAATTGTTAGATACAACAATAATAAAGTCACCCTAGTTGACGGGAGAGCCCCACCTTCTAATACCGGGTAGGCGGAGCATTCTCTGAGTAGTGGGTCAGGTTTAAATGGAGAATAGGAGAGAAGAACTCGAACTGGAGATGAAGAAAGAGACAAGGCCGTTGTTAATTTATTCAGATCGTTATCACTGTTTTGAGCACTTGTTAGCTCGAGCTGTTGAATTAGAATAATTCTCTATTGTCATACAGAAAATAAAATTTTACGCTTTTTTACTTTGTTATTTCAATATATAAGCAAAATCTCCTAAGGGAGTTGTAATGATTTTTGGAGATTGAACTTTGTTGTTTTGAATAAAATTCTCAATTAATTCCCAAATATCTTTTCTCTTCTTGCAAATCATTCAATTCACAATGTTTTCAACTTAAGATCGTAGCAAAGTAGTACTAGAGCCAAAAGATTGCAGCTGTGAGTGCTATTTCTTCCTTCATGTCGCCAAAAACACCAGCTACGAGATCTAGCTCTCTTCCTGAATCAATCCCAGATTTAGCTTCTCTTAATGATAGGCTAAATCAGTTAGCATCTGACGTGCAAACTTCCTTCCAACTGCGTGATGAACAATTACAAGCTTCCAATTGCATGCAAGAGGAACAATTTTCTCCATTAAGTGCCATGATGGAACAGTTCAACTCCAACTTTTGAGGTACGACAGGTGGGCCAAGTTGCAGTATTGCTAATCGACCACTTGTACCTCCTTTTTGTAGTAGCTGGGGATTCTGACCAGGAGGGTGACGGCCGACGATTTTATCGTGAAACTGACCATAAAACAATTCCTCGTGTATATTTGCCCGGACTGGATATCCTTTTTTTATGGCACCAAAACTGAAATGTGGCTTGAAAATTGCAATTTCTATTTTGAATACTCTAAAACTCCTAAACAATACAAGATAAAATTAGTGACTAGAAGTTTTGTGGGTGATGCTGAAGAATGGTACAATTGTTATAGATTGGAGCATCCTGATCCACCCTAGTGAAAGAATGCTCCAATCAACCATGGTAGTGCAACTAAAATCAACTATACCTTTTTCTAGATGTGTTCTAGGGTCAAGTTTACTATACAAGGCCATCACTTTATAGCTGATCTGAAGTTACTCAGTGTACCTGGATATGATGTAGTCTTGGGTTGTGATTGAATTTCTAGCCTGGGTGATGTGAGGATCAATTTATTGCAAGGATTACTCTCAGTAGAAATGGGGGTAAATAGCCAAAATTTACACTGAGAAAGTGAATGCAAAAGTAAGGGTATTATATGAGGTAATGAATGTGGCAAAAAAGGAAGAAGGGTAGTCAGGTATTTGTGGCTCAATTGTTTAAACTAGAAGAAGAAAGGAATGAAGAGATAGTTGTGTTTAATCCATCACTCCAGTTTGTTGTGTCTAACAACTTTGCTATATTTGTCGATTTGCAATACTATCTTGAACTTTACCATGCTTTTGTATTTTTAAGCTTTTTGTAGGGACTGTATTGCAAAATTAGAGAATTGAACATGCACCGTGAATCGGAAATACAATGTGAGCATTTGAAGCATTCATCAATAAGTATTAGCAAGGTGTTAATGAAATAATATGTAAAATTTGGGTGATTTGGACTTCTTGAGCTTGAGAAAAACCAACTTTAGAACTCAACCATTATAACTGTTTAAAACCGTTATAATGGTTAGTTCTTTTGATAAAACTCTAAATCATTTCCCACTATTCTTTCAGCCTTACAGATTCAACCGTTATAACGGTTGGTTTTTTGCTAAAATTCTAAATTCATCTCAATATGCTGAAACTATTCCATAATCAACCGTTATATAACGGTTTCCTATTTGATTAAATTTTGAAGTTCTGCCCAATTTGTTACAGACTTTCAGAACCAATCGTTATATAATGGTTTGCAAGCGTTATATAATGGTTAGCACATCTCTGTTAAAAAATCTTGGCATTTCAGCCTAATTGTTATAACGGTTGTCAACCATTATAACGATTCGAGACGAAATCTTTTGTTTGGAAAGTTAATTGATGTTGTAGTATTTAAACCATTCATTCTTCTTTCTAAATCATCTTTGCCCATTTTGAAAAACTAGCAGCAGCCACCATTTTTGCTCTCCAACCAAGCTTTTATTTAATCAAAATCCCAAGCTTAACTATTCTAAATTAGGCAAATAATTTGTGAGAATTGAGAGATTGTGTAACTTTCATTCTTCTCTTGCATTTGTGCATCTTCTACGGGTCTAGTCTATCCTAAGTGTGTAAAGAGATAGATCTCGGCCCTTGTAACAAATATTTTGGTATTAGTGCAAACATCTCGATCTCATTACCAAATCGGGGGATCGGGAGTCTCGAAGGTGTAGGCTCGTCAATAACCAAACTCCGTTAACATATCGGTGTCACGCGTTCTTCACTTTGTTTGATCTTTCTTGAACTCATCTTATTTAAATTTCTGTGGTTTACTTTTAAATTGATAAACTTGTTGGTAATTGTTTTGTTATTTAGAATTGAATTGTGCATTAGAGTTAAATAAACCTAGAAATCGAATTGAAATCTATTCACCCCCTCTAGGTTTATCATAGTTGATATTTGCTGAATTCCCTGAAATCTTTGAGGAACCCACAAAACTGCCACCTAAGAGGGGAATAGATCATAAAATCACACTCAAGTCTAATGCAAAACCTTTTAGTCTCAGACCCTTCAAATTTTCATACTTCCAGAAATTGGAGATTGATAAAATAACACAGGAATTGCTACAAAAAGAGCTCATTCAGGCTAGTGTTAGTGATCATGCTTCACCTGTGTTGTTGGTGAAAAAGAAGGACAAACACTTGGAGAATGTGTGTAGATTATATGAGATTGAATGATGGCACCATTAAAAACAAATATCCAATACCCTTGATTGATGATATATTAGATGAATTGGGGGTATGAATTATTTCTTTAAGCTTGATTTGAGGTATGGTTACCACAAATCAAAATGTTTGAGCCGAATGTGCATAAAATAGCTTTTTAAATCCATGAAGGGTTGTTTGAGTTTCTAGTCATGCCTTTTGGGCTTTCTAATGCACATGCCACATTTCAAGCACTTATGAATAATGTGTTGAGGGAATATCTGAGGAAGTTTGTTATTGTATTCTTTGATGATATCTGAGTTTATAGCAAGGACCTTAGGTCTCACCAACAACATCTTAGAGTGATATTAAAATTCTCTCACAAAACCAGTTGTATCTTAAAAAGTCAAAGTGTGCTTTTGGAGTACATGTGGTAGACTATATAGGACATATAATTTTCAAAGAGGGGGGTAGCAACAGATCCAAAAAAGATAGTAGTGATGATTTAATGTATTAAAATATTATTAATTACATAATATAATACAACATAATAAATAACAATCGCTATTCTATAATTGAAACCGATACTCCACCTATGGCTTGAAATACCGAAATAGCGCTTCCAAACGCTTCCAAATACACAAAAACTCCTTTGGCAAAAAAGGAAGAAAATAATAGTACTTTATTCCTACTCTAAAAAATTTCTAATTGTCACTAAAAAATGCTTTTAAATATCTTTCCGAACAGGGTTAATCTCTTATTTTTTTCAAAAGCACGCATTTATTTACTTTTTTAAATAAAAATATCAATCCTGCAACGAATGTCATTTCGATGAAATTTCTGAATGTCAAAATAGTTTTCAAAAATAAATAATATACTTCTACTATTATATTTTATTTGTTGTTACCATTGTTATAATTAAATATTTCGATTATTTAATTCCCATTCTGAATTGTTGAGCGGTTACAAGTTACAACAAGTCACAGATTGACGAATTCGTATCTTCTGAAATTACCCATTCTGAATTGTTGAGCGGTTACAAGTTACAACAAGTCACAGATTGATGAATTTCAGGAGTAGAAATTATCCATTTCAACTTATAAAAAATTGGACAGTTACTCTACGAGCAGTTTCCCGACGCTGTAGCAGCGTTGAGATGCAGAAGGATCAGCTATCCATTCTTAGTTGGAGTATTAAAAAAAAAAATGTGAATTCCAGATTGACTGGATGTTCTCTTTTCCCGAAATTCATAAATAAAAATCTGGTCAGGATTTTGACTAAAGTTTGACCACAAACAATTTCAACGTTTTACTAAAATTTTCCGAATAAACTGGCAATTTTTTTCTTCACAGAAACAGTAATTACTGCGATTAGAACAAGAACTTGATATCTTGATGAGCTCAGTGTTGATCGATCGGGTCTTTCTTCCTTGTAGTTTTTAATGCTTAAATGTGTTAATTTGTATATGCAAATTCTTTGATGAATATAGATATATGGCTTCGATCGCATTTATATTTTTAATGTTAAAATTGAGACGGTGCGTTTAACGTGATATTCTCGGAATCTAATGAGACTACATTTTACTTTTTTTTTTTATTAGATTCTTTTAGAACAGTAAAAAAATAATTGATCTAATTATTTTTGAACCAATCAATATGATTGATTTTTCACGTAAAATTGAAAAATAAAAATACAAAATTCAGTCTTAAATGAGACTTCAATATAAGAATCGAGTAAATTAAACGATTTGAATTGACCATTTGAAATATGAATGCAAGGTAAAAAAATAATCTTGACTTTGCAAAACATAAATCATCATCTCTCCCTATGTGCGTGTATTAAACACAAGTGAATATCAATATCAATCTCAACTTCAAATATTATCCAATAAAATTTATCAATGAATTTTCCAACTCGGACTTTTTGTATGAAAATCACTGTTATAATTATTAGATCTTGATTCAAATGTTGAATATTGATAATATTGCGTGAATATTTGTATTACTTGTCAGCAATTCTCATTGTTAGATATTTGTTTTATATCACTCAATTTTTAATATTAGAAATTTAATAAATAAATTATAAATAGAAAAAAAATTTGTCTGAAATGTTAGAAAAAGTCAAAGATCGGAATTGCCAACTCTGATCAATTGACTTTTTTCAAATTTTTCTGCAAATGATAAAAAACTATTAATTAATACATAAGTTAAAGATGGAGCCAAATTTGAGATGCACATTTTTCCAATCGCAAAATAGACTAGACACAATGGAAGTAGACTCAGGTATCTATAGTTAGATGGCTTGTGACGATGAAAAAACTAATTACAGTCCGGAAGAGCGTAGCCGAAGTTGCTACAAAAAAAATAATATTAAGTATAATTAGCATTTTTTTCTATTTTGTAGGAACTTTGGCTATGCTCGTCAAGACTGTTATTATTTTTTTAATGTTGCAAACCCTCGAGCTATAGATATGTGAGTCTGCTTCCATCCCATCAAGTCGAATTTGCGGGCTGTAATCATAATTTTTTATCGTCACAAGACATCGAGCTATAGATATCCGAGTCTACTTTCATCACGTCAAGTTTGATTTGCGATCGGAAATCAGATGGTGTCAAATTTGAGATGCATATTATTCCGACCACAAATCAGACTCGACAAGATGTAAGTAGACTCGGATATCTACACCTCGATGGCTTGCACGTTAAGAAAACTAATTACTGTCCCGACGAGCGTAGCTGAAGTTACTACGAAAAATAGAAAAAAATGCTAATTATTCTTAATAGTTTTATAGCAACTTTGGCTTCGATCATCGGAACTGTAGTTGATTTTTTATCATCGCAAGTCATCGAGCTGTAGATATCTGAGTCTACTTCTATCGCGGCGAGTCTGATTTGCCATCGGAAAAATGTACATCACAATTTGGCTCCATTTTTAACATATATCTTAATTAGTAATTTTTATCATGAGTTTGTGTCAAAATCAATTTTGAATCGCTCGTTTCGTCGATCACAAATCAGACTTGACGCAATGAAAGTATACTCAAATATCTACAATTCGATGACTTGCGATGATAAAAAACTAATTACTATCACGACGAATGTGGCCGAAGTTGTAAAAAAAGTTACATTAATATAATCTAACTCTTCAGTAAAATTATTAATAATTTTATTAATAAAAAAATCAACCTAACTCATCAATTAAACAGTAATGATTTTATTAATAAAAAAATCAAATACCATAGAGCCACGTTGGCTTTTGTAGCAAAAATTGAAACAAGTCAATACACCGGAGTTGCAACTCCGATTTTTTTTGCTTTTTTCAAAATATCGGATTTGCAACTCTAATCATTTTTATTTTTCGAACATTTGAGACAATCTTTTTTTATTTATAATTTATGAAATTCTTGTATAAAAAAATCAACCATTTCACTGCTATAAAAATCTTTCTTCTGCTTTCCAACGCATCAAACATTTTCACAGAAACCGAAAGAACAGACAATACCACCCTAAAAGGTGTTCTGGTGTCATAGGCTCCTAGCTAATCATTTTTATCACAATAATTCATTCTCTTTTCCTTTTCCTAAACGGGAAGTTCATTGAATCTTTAAAAGACCTCTGTGGTGAAAAAGATTGACCCAAGTCATATAAAAACTTGTCTGATCATCACTGTCTAATCTAATCTAATCTAATCTAATTTAATATACTGTTTATTTTCACAATAACATGAACAGTATTTTGACTGTTCATGCTACAGCAAAATCACCGTAGACTATATTTTTAAAATTTTTTATTTAAACGATTTATTATAATTTTATTATTGCAATATGAAAGTTTAAAATTTAACTTTTTTGCGCGGAACGCGAATGATATGCTAGTTAGAATCAAATCTTATCAAGAACCTTCCTACTGTTACTTCCCTTCTATAGTGGCATCACAGTTGGGAACCGAATTTGTTATAGCGCTACACAGAATCCAATGATGCGAATCGACCGTCTATTTGCAACGGACTGCCAGCGATAAAAATCAAGAAGGTGAAGTTATGAAGCACAAATTTTGATGCAGATCGGATGATCCTGCTGTTGCCTTACCTCCGCTATAATAGTCCTTTCTGTGGTAGTGATTTTATGGATAATGTAATATGAAGATGTACATGTCAAGAGGAAACAATCCTCTACTTAATTGTGTGTATTTTGTTACAAATGCCCTTTCTGCTGGATATATCAAATGGGATCGGATGTCAATTTGGTAGAATTTTTAACCAACGGTTTATCAGTTAGACCGTCGGATTCATCAAGTTAATTTTTTAAATAATTATACATGCGTTGAGTTATATATATGAAACCATATTTATTCATAAGTTCTACGAAATTTTGATAAAATAATATGTTAAAACGAAACTTATATATACAATTTAGGAAACTTATCACCAAAATATAATAAACTAGTAAAGGATATGAAATCTGATTTTTTACATACCATTTAAAATATAGAAGAGAGGTATCACCGTGATTTTGCCACACCACCCTTCCAAGTGGTATTGTACTTTAGATATCATCGAAATGAATCAAGTCCATGGTGAACGTTTGTGGAAGAGTGGAAATCTCAGATAAGTGATTGAGAGAGATAGCTAAGTGCATCGTATGATAGCTTGAACCGTAAAGATGAGCCTGTCAGGAATGAAGAATGTCATCACAAGTGTTAGCTTTTGGATGGGTTGGGGTGAATACGATCGTGTTGTCCGAATTGTAGTAATTTTGTTTGCGCTCTTGGAATGTGAAACATTTGTGATTGCATCTGTGAGAGTATCACTTGTAGTGCATCCATCGCTATAATGAATAGCATGACAAAATGGATCACCTTGACGCAGTCCTCTTTAGTGAAAGAAGGACGGGCCAAAGGTTGCATTTACTTTCACCGACGAGGAGGAAATTAGTAGATTTATAGTCCAAGAAATTCAACTATCCGGAAATTATCGATGTTGGATATTAATTTTGGTACAATTCAAATAGCATACAAACATTACGTTATCAAAATCCTAACTAGCAATTGCAATTTAATTAATGATTTTTCGTTCGAGATGTTTCAAATAAAATTTGGGGAGCGTATAATAAACTTACTTTCCATTTCCTTAGTTGTCTCCTTTATTCAATTCTCGAGTAAATGGAAGATGTGGTTGCATGATCGTGGAAGTCCTACACGACGGTTTTTTCCAACGAGTCCTTCCAAGCGATTAGAAGTGTTTTCCTTTCTCCAATGAGCACAAACACTTCAACGAAGTACCAACACTTAATGGAGGAGTGTATGGGCAGCTATGCACAACACATGTGACCTAATAACAATGATTTTTCAGTTTGAATTTCCCATAACGCTTGGAGACTCGGGTCCTTTTATAGGGGTGAAAGTGTATCTTTAAAAGATGCAAAATTAATTATCAAATATTCTAAAATATTTGAAATTATATTCTCTCCTATTCTTTTCCAAATTCTAATATTTATTACTGTAAACATTTCCACTAATTTGGTACAAAAGCTAGAATATCTAATCAGAAAGATAACAGTAAATCTAAACAGCCAAAACATGCCTTAAAGCAGATCTCTTGCGGACGCAATGAATCTCATTGCGGCCACAATTGACTTGGCAATTCCAAACTTTGCAAGTTTCTGTCAGGTCTCTTGTGGTCGCAATGAGATCATTTGCGGCCACAATCAATCATGCTGAAAATCAATAGATTTATTGTCAAATCTCTCATATTGTATTGCGGCCGCAAGGAACCTTATTGCGGCCGCGATAGATCTTCGTTTGTGCTATTTTGCTTGGACTTTGATCCAATTTGAGTTGGATTTAGCCCACACAATATTTCTGACTTTACACTAACACCCATATATAGTTTAATTAATCATAATCAGTCCATTAACAATTATAATCAATTTACTTTAATTCTATATGCATTCGTGCCCATAATCTTTGTGAAATACATATAATGCCTTGAATATTCAATTAATCACATTTACGGCATCTCCATCTATTACTCCTCACAATATTGGTGACAGTACATGACATGTAGTAATCATATAACACGTAGTCCAAACTTAATTTATTAGAATTGACATCTCAATTCCAACAGTCGAGCCTTAAGCACCTTCAAAAGAGAAAGTCTCAAGAGAGACTACTTTTGAAAGTCGATTTTGAGCAGCACTGAAGGGATTCTCATATTGTGCAGTAATGAGAGATTTTGTCTGGTTAGTTCAAAGGTATTTGTGATTTGTCTTCCCTTTATAAATGTCGTTTGGTTCTCTGAAACGAGGTCCGAAAGATGAGATTGGAGTCGTTGGGCAAGAATCTTCAGCACGCTCGCTAACACACTTATTGATTTGTAATCACTGACCCTACTTGGTCCTGACTTTTCGAGTATCAAAGTTATGTTACCCTTGTTTATCCGCCATAAATCCAATCTATTCTCGAAAAACTTCTCACACAACGCAAGCAAGTCGGTCTTGATGATGCCCCAATACTTTAGAAAAAAATCCGAGGGAAAGTCATTCGATCTGCAAGCCTTCCTCTTGCAAGGGAGAACACCATATATTTTACCTCATCCTTTGTGAACGGAGAGTTCAAGAATCTGAACGTTGTCAATGAGTTGACGAGAGATTTTATATCATACCAGTGGCGGAACCAGTGGGCGGGGGGGGGGGGGGGGGGGGGGGCAGGGTGGACCTCGGCCCCCCTTTTAGTCCAGAAAAGTTTGATTCTCTTGTTTAATTTTTTAATTAAATTTAATTAAATGATAAGATTTAATTAAAATGTTGATTAAAATTCAAAAAAAATATTAAAAATTTGTATAATTTAATCAAAATTAAATTTTAACATCTTTATAATATTAAAATTAAAATATACTTGCAAATCGCCCCATCTAACTGGGCATTCTGATTCCGCCACTGTATCATACGGCTCCAGTTTTTCCACCTCCGCCTCTCCCCTCGTACTACTCCGCCATCCCTAAATCTGCTCCCGATACCTACATCTTTGGCGTATGATATTCTGAAGTATCTAATGGTGATTAATTGGCATAACCATCTATTAGATCCTTTAGAATATTTCCTATATGTATTTTCAATTTAATTAATACGAACCTCCTCCAAAAAAAAAAAGAAAGTCAATTGCCGATCTGATCCATTCAATGAAACGACCAATCGAATACACAAATCATTCTCCACGCCGTAACTATTGACCGCCATAAACAGAACTTTCCATTTTCCAAGTCATCCAATCAAAAACAAACACACACCAAGAAAAAAGTAAGATGCTAGTTAAAAGAAAGCATGATTAGAAAAATCTCTAAGTGATTGTGTTCCATTAAGGCAGAACAATTAGTGATGACACATATATTCGATGGTTGCAGAATCCATAGGCTTCTATTGGCCTCAAAGCTAATCACAACATGGTTATCCTTTTCCGATGCCTTTTGTTTTACTTTATTTCCTTTATATTTTTTTCTTATATTATCCTTATATTAGAGGACAGATTTGAAGGTCAATTTATTTTAGACATCGCATTCTATCCGTTGAAAGGTTAATATATCATCCTTTGTTTTTACCGGTCGTGCAACTATCAAAGGCGGAAAAGAACAATAAAAGGAAGAAAAAAAAGAAAAGACTTTTATATTGTATAAGCATGACCGTATATTTTTGTTACGTATTGAATTCATCTGGCTTTATCTATGCAATTTTAAATTTTATTGATTATTTTAGTTTTTAATATAAATATATTTTCAGTTGTACAGATGAAGAGGAAATATATCTACTGTCATAGTTTTCTATGACAGGTTGCTGCTCACCACATCAAAATCTTCTTTATTCTCTGTTTTTTTTTAATTTATTATCGGTTTTTTGATCCGGAATTGAAGAGAGAATACTAAAAGTATTAGTAACCGGTGATAAAAGTGATTATTATCATTAGTTTTTTTTCTAACAAACAACCGGTGATAAAATATTTATCACCGGTTTTTAGTTAACAACCGATGATAAAAAAAATCTTTTGTCACCTGTTTTTATTAAAAAAAACTGGAGTTAATATCTTTATCACCGTTTGTCACTATAATTCAGTGATAATTAGACGACACTAAAGCATTTTTTGTATTGTAGTGGCTATTGAAAGACTAATATGCGAATTTCACAAAAAATAAATATTATAATATACATCTTCTGCATAAAATCATAGTCGCTTAAATTTAATCCAATCGTCCAATTCTACTATGAAAGCAAACCTACCATCACAACTATGACCGCAAATTCGGACCCAAATGAAAATTTTCATGACACTTGAAAAAAATGATATGACATTTTGAAAAGCTTATTAATTTAGAATGACTTGCTAATTTAACAAGTCCACCTCTATGAAATTACAATTACATGTGGTACATAAGAGTTAGCAAGTCAGTTTGCAAGATGCACAACATAATAATCTAATAAAGAATTAAGCAATTTTGTGTATTTTAATTTCAAGAAGCTTATGTTCCTGCAATTTATAATTTTCTGACATTTATAATTTTTAATTAGTAAAAAGAAGCGATATTCATATATAATTGCAACAATGGAGACCCAAATACCACTTATGAATAAATTATAAACATGCATGCGTTACTTTTGGTCACATAATTTGTTAGTCTAATTATTTCGATAAATTAGCAAACATTTTGAATTTTTGAAACTTAATTATAATAAATATAACATCAAATTGACAAGTAATTTCTAATTGAGATGGAGATGCTTCAACCTAGCAAGTAGTAATCTCTCTAAATTCTATATGTACCTATTATTGTAAAAAAATATCAAATAAATCAACACTCCATAATAAACATGCATTATGATTAGGGAAATCATTAAGAAATATATTGCATTGCATTTAGGGGTGTCAGCGTTCATCCGTTTCGATGCCTTTCGTTTTGTTTCGCTCGGAACGCCACGTGAAATGTTGTGGATTTTGGTTTTGTTTACTGAACGAAACGTTCAGCGAAAATCTCAGCAGTTGCACTGATCTCGACGCAATGAAAATGAAAATCAACAGTTGCGTTTCGTTTAGATCGTTGTTTTGTTTAGATCGTTGTTTTGTTTAACATTCTACGAGTTTACTATTTTTGTATTGCAGAGGTTGCAGAGGGTAATAAAGGGGCGCGTCTGTTGCGTGACCTAACTTAGGGTGAAAACCCTAGTAGACATTGCCTCTTGGTTGTTTGTTTGACTGTTCCTTTACTTTCGTCTTTCTCCTTCTTCTTCGCTCTCTCTCTCTGGCACTATTCCCAGCGGAGATCCTAATCATTTTGTTTTCCTCTTTTCCTCTTGATCTTAGCAAAATGGCCTTGATATCAATGATTTGTTGGATCGTTTCCAGTCCCAGCCGTTTGGATCTTGTGTACTTGAATGAATTTGTTGGATTGATGGATGAATGGCCGGGAAAGGTAATCATCTCAATACTAAGCCCTAGATCGGTAGAGGACTAAGAAGCTGGAGACAGATCGTGATTCTAGGTTATATAAGCCTCTGAGAAGGGAAAAAATGGCTGAAAGAAAGAAAAGAAAGAAGAGAAAGCTAAATAAAGGAGTAGAGAGAAAGAAGCAAGCCAGTAAGCAAACAAGCTATTCAAAGGTAATTTTCCTTTTTATCTTTACTTATTTCTTTTGTAAATTATTTTTTGTTAGTTTTGTTGACTGGTTTTCTTGTTTTTTGTTGTTGCATGCAGTTTTAGAGTGTCATCCTGTAATCTGCCATGGCTGAAAATGATGAAGTACATTCTGGTTCTGAGCCTGACATTTCGTCAGAATCTGAGTATGGTTTTTCTATTACTTGTTTACTTGCTTACTGGCTTGCTTGCTTGATCACTGGCTTAATGAAATAGCTTGCTTGCTTACTAACTTGATTACTGGTTTGATTGCTTGCTTGATTGTTTACTTGCTTAATGAAATAGCTTGCTTGCTTACTGGCTTGAATGCATGCTTATTGTCTTGCATGCATATATACTGGCTTGCTTACTAGCTTGATTACTTGCTAGTGCAAGATCTGGCTAGTGAGGAAGATCCAGAAGCTTTGAGCCAAGGGCTCATTATCTTTTTAGGTTCTGTGCTTGATTACTTACTCAGGGCTTCTGGATCTTTTCTCACATGATGGCACTTGAATTGAATTGACTGATACTGAATTGGTTTACTAGCACTTGCTTACTGGCTTGGTTGATTGCTTCAATTGATAGCCAGTTAGACCCAAACTTTACCCCAGAAGAGATTCAAAGAATTGAAACAGATGCTAGAGCACAAGACCCTGGTGCAGTAGCAACTGCACCTGAAGGTCCCAGCAGAAAAAAGAGAGGGAAAAAATGACCTCTGAGGCATGTCAACATTTCTCAAGGGGTCTAATGAGGCCTGATGGTTTTTATGATGTTAAGTGCAACTATTGTGGAAGGATTTATATAATGAGAAATTCAAGGAGCACAGGTACACTTTATTACCTTCTTTATTACTTGATTATATGATTTTTTGCTGAACTGACTTGATTTCTTGATTACTAGGTGGGATGAGACATCACTTCATGAAGGGTTGCAAGAGAAGGCGTTCTTTGAAGCCAAAAAGAGATGCACTGTAGAAAATGTTGCAGCCTGGCCTGAATCCAAGTATGGTTTCTATTGATTACTTGGTTGTTCATTTGCTTGTTGGACTACTTACTTTTAGGTGAGGCACATCCTGCTAATTGGTGCTTTAACCAAGAAATATGCAGGAACAGCCTTGCAGTAATGGTAATTGTTCATGAGTACCCATTTAACATTGTGACTCACCATTACTTTAGAGTCTTTGTAAAAGACCTGCAGCCAGAATTTGTATTTGTTTCAAGAAATACTGTTAGAAAGGATTGTATTAAGATTTATGAAGAACAAAAGAGTAGTTTGTATAAGTTGCTTAACAAGCTTGACTGTAAGGTCAGCTTTACTTGTAATTTGTGGATAAATAAGGCTGAGGATAAGGGGTTCATGCCCCTGACATGTCATTATATTGATGATAGTTGGAACATAAGAAAAAAGATTCTTAATTTTACTTACCTACCCTCTCCACACACTGGCAAAAACATTGCTCAAGCCATAATGGAAATATGTCTGGAATTTGGACAAGAGGGTTTTTTTTGTCTTGTGCTTGACAATGCCTCTTCCAGTGATGTGGCAATCAAAGAGATCCTGGACACCCCTCTGGTATAATTACTTACTCGTTTACTTGCTTGCTTGCTTACTTGCTTACTTACTTACTTTCTTACAACTGTTGTTTTGAATTGCAGAAAGAGGCATTTTCTGTAAAAAGAAGCATCTTTCATCAGAGATGTGGTTGTCATATTTTGAACTTGATTGTGCAAGACGGACTTGTTGTGCTGGATGATCAGATTCACAAAATACGCGAAATGATGAAGTATATTCGTCATTCGCAAGGGAGAATGGAGAACTTCAGGTTGGCTGCAGCACAAGTATGCTTCAAATCATGTTAGATTAGTTTACATAATACATACCTTACTTGCCTAATACATACTTGCTTGCTTACTTGTTAGGTCAAGGCTCCAAACAAACTGCCTGCATGGGATGTTCCAACCCGTTGGAACTCCACATATCTTATGCTGGAGCTTGCCCTACAGCTCAGACCAGTAATTGACAAGTATGCTTTCCTTGATAAGAGGTACAAGTTAGCTCCAAGTGAGATGGAGTGGGAAGCAGTGGGTGCTTTAATGGAAAATTTGAAGGTTTTTTATAATGCCACATTGAAGTTGAGTGGCTTCAAGTATTCCACTTTGAACCACTTCTTTCCTGAGTTCTGTGAGGTATATTTGAGCATTAAAAAGATGGCATCTAGTGCATACCCATTTGTTGTTTTGATGGGTAAAAACATGTTGCCTAAGTGGGACAAGTATTGGACCAGTGGCAATTCTTTGTTGGCCATGGCTTGTGTTCTGGATCTAATGTGCAAGATGTCAGTGATAGAGTATTATTTTGATATGATTTATCCAGAGGACCGTGAAAGGTTTGTTTCAAACCTGAAAGTTTGCCACAAAGAGATGTACAATGAATATTTGGAGGAGCACTCCAAATCAGTACAGAACCAAGCCAGTAAATCATCACAGAGGTATTATTCAACTCATTTGATTTTCAATTGAATTCTTTTACTTACTCAATTTACTTATTCAACTTAATTACTTGCTTAATTGCTTCTTTGTTCTATAGGCCTAGTGCATCAGCTAGTGTGAGTGATCTAAGAGCTGGACTGAAGAGTTACATAAGTGCCAAGAAGACTCAGGAACAGCCTCAGAAGTCAGAGCTTGAAGAATATTTTACTGAGTCATTGTATGATGCAAGTTTGGAGGAAGAATTTGATATTCTGACATGATGAAAGTTGAAGTCCCCCAAGTATCCAGTGATGGTTAGGCTCATCCGAGATATTCTGGCTGTCCCCATTTCAACTGTGGTATCTGAGAACACCTTTTCTACTAGTGGCAGAATATTGTCACCAGTTAGGAGCTCCTTGAATAATGAGAGCATTGAAGCTCCCATCTGTGCTCAGGACTGGTTGCATGCTTGTGTCACTGGTATGATTTAACCCTAAACCCTGCTGCTTGTTTCAATTAATTACTTCATTATTTGTATATTAACTTTTTGTTTACTTATGTTGACTTGCAAAAAGTGGTGGAGACATTGGTGATCCACTATGGCTTAGTGATGAAGTGGCATCTGGTGTTCCAATATGTGGCAATGGAGCATCAAATCAGTAATTCTATTTTGCTTAAGTTATTTTGTTGCCAGCAAGGCATGTTGTGTACTTGTGTAGTTGTACTTGTCTTGTGGACTTGGTAGTTGCTTGCTTGTTGTAAGAATGTCAAAATACCTAACAAGATGAAGCCTGGAATGATATTAGTTTACCAGTTCATCTCTTTGGCTCCTTGGATCTCAAGCTATGATCTTCAATGATGATGAATGAGTTTATATGTTTTAAATCCTTTTATTTTTAGCCTTTGACTGAGATTGGTTACTCTGAGAAGTAGCTGAGATCCAGGTTGAGCTTGAGATGGTTCTAGGTTAGTGTTGTTAGGTATTTTAATGTTTTGGTGGTTCATTCATAATTTGTGTAAGTTATGGATTGAATTTATTTATGTTGGTACTTCTTGCAAGCTTTTGAATTGAAGTATATGTTTCAATTGAAATATATGGATGTTTCAATTGAAATATATGTTTCAAGTTATATGATATTGATATGTTGAATGTTTTAATTATTGGATGTTTCAATTTGAATTGAAGCATATATTGTAATTGTATGATTGGTACTTTAGTTGTTTTTTATATTTTTAACATGCATTTTTGGCAAATTTCAGCGCAACAGAATTTTGACGTTTTTAACATTTGCACGTTTAAATTTAACGTAACGTTCAGCGCAACACAAATTTGTTTTGTTTACTAAACGAAACGTTCAACGAAATTTTATCTGTTTTCGTTAATTAAACGAAACCATCGATTTTCATCGACGTTTCATCCGTTTGTAGTGAATTAAAAATGGGCCGAGTCGGGTCCCCGTGGATCCGACCCGCCCGGATCCACGGGTCCAACGGGCGGGTCTCCACGGGTCCGAACCCAAAACCCCCAACCCGACTCGTGATAAACCCGGGCGGGTCGGGTTCGGATCTGTCCATTTTATCGATTTTTTTATTTTTTTAATTTTTTCGATTTTTTTTTCAAATTTTTGAATTAAAAAAAATTCTGCACATTATTTTAATATATATATATTTTTTTGATTTTTTTGATTTTTTTTATTTTTTTTGAATTTTTGCACGGGTCGGGCACGGGCGAGTCTTGGGACGAGTCGGGTACGGATATACACGAGTCTGAGAGATTTGGGGCCAACCCGACCCGTGCTAGATCCGTGAATCCGGAATCCACGGGTCGGTCGGATCTGAGCAAGAGAAAGGATCGGGTACGAGTCGGACACGGACGGATAGACCCGCTCGGATCTTTTTTGAAACTCTATCCGTTTGATAGCCCTAATTGCATTTAACTATTTAAGTACAATTGACATGTTTTAGCAACAATGCTAGCAAAGTCAGCGCCAACTTGTACTGACGTGGAAACCCTTGATGTAGGGGCAACTGAGCAGGGAACGAATCAGACTGTTCTCCACTTAATATATGCAGTACATCTCCATCATCTATCTGCAAAAACCTGGTCCACAAACTGAATCAAATGGTCCAGATCAGATTTTGCAACTTGCTAGTTCGTTGAGATAAAATTCTCCTGGAACGGATGTAGATGTCAAATTTTGTTTGTTTGATTTAAAAAAAGAATTACATTTATGATTTTAGTTTAAAATTTTGACAGTAATTATCGTATTTTTCTGCATTTAACGTTAAAACTAAACGAATGCGTTCACGCTGCAAAAACAAATGACAAAATGATTATGTATGGTGCAAAACTTCAAATCTGCGTTCACGTTTGACCGTTGCATTCCGGCAACGTTGTGAACGCTACGTCTGGACACACGTTCAAACGTGAACGCAAATTTCAAATTACTTGAAATTTTTTTTTTTGCTTTGTCTACTCGAATGACATCGATTTCTGAACACATGCGTCTAAAAAACACATCTGAGCGTGAACACAAAAAATAGAGCAACGATTGTCAAATTTTTGAAATCAAAATCTTATTTTTTTTTTCAGGTCAAACTAAAAATTCCTAAATCGTTCCCATCATAAGATAAAAAGAGATCTCTTCATATATATATACTCCTCTTGCCAACTGCCAAGTGGCAAATGGAAGCCTTTCAAATTTCAATTTCAATCCACACCTTTCATAGTTTTCTTATATCAATCATTAATTTGTCCCCAGTTTACTGTGATTAGCTAGCACTGGGCCCACACCATTATGTCAAATTGAGAAAATCAATAATAAATCAATAATCACCACTGTTGACAGAGCTGGATTATTAATAATATTGTATGTTATCTTTTTATTAAATGAAGAAAATTCCAGATATTGGCATCCATAAAACCAATAAGCTATTTTTTTTTAGGTGTGATTACATATTTTATGAATGTGCAAGTTTTTTTTAAAAAATTTAATTATATATATGTCAGGTATTAGTTGTCTACATACGATGTTTGAATATTTCAAATCTAGGATACAAAAGCAGTTTCTGACAATGGAAACAAGGAGACGAAGAGTCAATTGTATTTTTAACCAATAAATTGAATAATATTATATTTTATATTTTCCAGCAATCATTGCCAAACTATATATTCAATAATATTAATTATATTAAATAATAAATATTCACATCATCATCATGGACTGATGTATCATGTATGCATGCCAACCAATATATAGTTAGACTATTAGTTTGACGAAGAAAAAGGAAAAAAAAAATATATTCCATGCCCCTAAATTAGTGACATCCTTAGTTACATCATTAACTTTATTTTGATTTAATTAGAATATTAAAGTATTATATTTGGCTCATCAAGTTCCAATTTTTCATTACTTTACAATTTTCTATTATCTTTATGTGGCAATATTGTGATGCTAAAATTGTTATGACATGCAATTTGTACAGCATAACATGATATTTACGAATTACGAGTGCTTGCCTATAGCATGATATTATTAGTCCTTATTAAGGTAAGCTAGGAATAACATTGTATAATAAAGTTGTAGATAGTACATTTTTAATTCTCATCTCTAATTGAGGTGCTGAAAATGATATATTTACGGACAAGTTTATAAAATATCATTCCATCTGAAAATATATAACAAAATGCCCTTCCTTTAAAATTATTAATAAATTGTTCTTGTGGGACCCAATTTCAGAAAAACCTCACCTCCATTTCTCTTCCCTTTCTCTCACCTGCATTCCCTTCCCTTCAATTTTGCCAGAACGTGATTTCCATTTAGATGACTGCTTTGAAAATTTCAAAAGATTTTTGTTGTTCGGTATGTGTTGTGCTCAATATATTGTATTTTATTGAATTCATTAGTTCATGTACTTCTTTTTTAGTGATAATGCTCATTTCACTAGATAGAATATTATATGTAGTCAGTGCGGATTCATAATTCTCGTCAGGAATTCAAGATTTATGAGTTTTTTCAGGGGTCGAAATGATGATTATTCTTAAAAAAAAATTATCTTATATGGTCATTTGTACAAAAAAATTTCAAATACATGATCATTTTTTTAAAAACGTAATATATATAATTATTTTTGAAAAAAAATTCAAGAGGGTCCAGTTACACCCTCTGAGTACATGTGACTCCGCCACTGTATATAGTCGAATTGTTTACATGGTTACGTTAAAGAAAACACTAGAAAGAAAAAAAAAATATGAAGTAAAAAACTGTTATCAGTTCACTGTACCACTCACTGAAGTATATAAATGATAAATGCATCTCATTCATCGACAACAAATATTTCAGCAATAATTAATCACATAGATTTTAATGATCTGAATTTTGCCATAACAAACAATTGTCTCCCTAATTTCTCCTGAATGAACTCTACTCGATGCTAACAATTGCTCTTTCATCGTATGTTGGAATTTGAAAACCTCAAAGAAAACATCAACAGTCTCATAGCATGTCTTGACTTATTTAGAACATGTTTGAGCATCCAACATATAATAATTCGAAATAACATTACTATATTTTTTTGCATTTAATAGCGGGTAAAAATCTCTTTAATAGTTAACATGTACTGACTATTAAAGGAGTTGTTAAAGGCTATAGAACCCGCTATAAAAAAATACCTTTCAATAGCAGATCGAAACATTCATATGCTATTAAAAGGTATCTTTTATAGCAGGACTCTAGCTGGGTCCGCTATTCAAATGCATCTTTTATAGCGGACTGCTATAAGTTTAAAAAATAAAAAAATGTTGTTGTCAGCTTGTGCATTTATTGCGAACTTGACTGATTTGATAGTCATTTTTGTTAGAATTAGGATTGGGATTTAAAGTGCAAGACTAATGTCAAATTAATAGGCGGAAGCATTTTCAATCAACAATTTCAAATTAAAAGTTTTTAGACATTAATCACTTAGCCAAGAATTAAATCAAGCAATTTCTAAAAGTAATAGAGCAAATCACAAATCAACAAAGAGCAAAGTAATAAAGAGAGAGAGAGAGTGAAGAGAGAGCAATCGAGAACAAAAAGAACACACTATGTAATGTGCGGCCTATCAATCAACTAGGCCTACATCCACGGGTCTCCCGGAGCAAAATCTTCCTTCCGGGCCGATTTCACTATAAAACGAGTGTTCTTTACAAAGTGCGAAGCCGATCTTTGACTTCTTCTAAACAAGCGAGTCAATCTTCGTCTCCTAGACCAATGTATGGGGCAACACCATGCACGGTAAAAGGTCTGATTGACAACACAATCTAGGACAAAAGGATGCACCAATTGACAACACAAATGTGGTGTACCAAAGGCTAAAATCTAGCTAAGAGTTTATTCTCGGATTGATAATAAGACAATAGATGCTATCCTAATGCTCTATAGATTAGGTAGCTGGAGGAGAATTAAATTAGGCTCTTTGCTGTGCTTAATTTGATGCTTGGAAGCTTATGGGGGTGTTTGATATCCTGCTGGTTCGTCTCTGCATCAGTTATATAGGTTGGGCATTTCTTGGGATCTTGAAACCTTCAATTTTGACTTTAGCATTATAGCAGCTCCATAACGCATGATGGAACTCATTATAATGCCTTGTGCCTTTTTTAGAAATGTCCTTCTTCTCTTGTGCAGCTGTCCAATGGGCCAAATCTTGTAGGAACCTGTTTTAAAGCCTGGGGAATCCGTTATAACGGGTGGGAAAATCATCCTTCTTCTGTTGTAACGCCTTGGGCAAGTGTTACAGTAATAATGTGCTTGGGAAAATCATCCTGATGCTGCCTCTCTCTCCTCCTGACCCGTTGTGATGGGTTAGGCACCCATTCTGACGGGTTGCTAACCCGTTGTGATGGGTTCTTGAGCGTTATGGTAACGTTGTGCTCTGTTTGGCACTATGAAGCCATTCCTTGATGTTTTGAGCATGTCTTGAGTTGTCTAGGGCATTTTTTAGCATGTATGATATCAGTATGTACCTCGTTTTAACATGCATCTTCACCAAAACTCATGTGCAAGGTTAGTTTTATTTGTTTTGCAAATTGTCAAACAAGAGATGAGTTTAATCCAACAAACTCCCCCTTTTGGCAATTTGCAAAACCATTTGAGATGTGCATATCAAATGATGCACATCAATATTTCTCCTCCATTTTGCAAATGATGGCAAAAGGCTCATATAAAACAAGACCCCCCTGAATTTAATGTCCATTATCAACAAGTCAAGCTATATATTTATCCTCCTTAATGAAATAAAATTTTCAAATGTTGCATAATTCATTAAGTTCAAGTAAGATTTTCCAATTGAGAATAGAGGAGAAGAGTAATTTATCAAAATATATATATCAAAAACAAGATATCAAGACATCAAATTATGCTAAGTCATGCAAACACATCATATTAATCATAAAATCCGTACAAGAAACATAGCAAATAAAGACAAACATAACTCTAGTCTAACCCTAATCCTCATCACTACTCTCATGTCCATTATCCTCCGGATTGAGTTGAGTTGCTCCCTCTTGTCCTCCTCCCATGTGATCTTCGGGACCAGTAGGTCAGAACAATCATTCCAAGACTCAAATTGTTGAATCCAATTGGTCCGGACCACAGAGTTGAACTCATTTTGATTGTCAAGTCTCTCATGTACACTTGCGGAGTTGTACTTGTTATAGAGTGACAAGTGGTACACTTGTTGAGAGACATATTGAGTTCCTTCTTTAACCGTTGAGAAGGCATAAGGCATCATTGGGTTGAAGGCTTGAGGAGTGTAGTAAAATGGGTCTTGAGGGAATTGATATCCTTGGTATGATGTAGGAGGCATGTATGAAGAGGTACCAGCTTGAGGCATGCTTGGCATAGGCTCTTTCTTTATGGCTTGTGGAGCATCTGGATTGGTGTATTGGTTAGGTTTTGTTCCCACCTTTCTTATCCAATTATTCATTGGCTTGGGTTTCGATTTCCAAGTCAAGTTATTCTTTATCCAACCCTTCTTTCCAAGAAAGGTGATTAGGTTGGCCGGGAAGTAGATAATATGATTGGGCTCCCTTGGGTTAACGGCAATGACTATGTTCTTGTGCAAAAGAATCTGGGTCAAGAGGTGAGGATATGATATACTCATTGTCTTGTTGGTTAAGGCGGTTCTCATGTGGTTTAGAATGATGAAGGATATGTCAACCACCTTGTCCTTAGCAATGAGGTGCCTAAGGAGAAACCCATTCGTATGCTCTATATTTGTTTTGAGACATTTTTCGGAAATTAGAATGTTGTTTATAAGGAGAAACAACAATCTATGAAAAGTGGGTAATTTGGAATCGGAACGGTCTTTGGCTGCTAACCATTTCTTGTACTCGGTGAAGGTTTCTTCATGTTGAGGCCATTTATGGTATACATCTACCTTTGCATCGTTTTCTACCATACCAAGTACTTCGACCAAGGTTTCGGCATTGATTTGTATTTCTTGGCCAAAAAAGTTGGTAGTCACACCAAAAGGTTCTTTGGTTGGCCTCATATTGGTATAGAAAACCCTAATAGGTCCCAAGGCAAATTGTTTGTTCAATTCGATTAATGGTCTCCATGCCCAAAAGTCGGTTGTATTCCCAATTACTCATTTGATTATCCCCGATCAAGGATACAAATGTTTCAGAAATTGGTCTACTATTGAAGGTGCTATGGAAATTTGAGAATTCAATGGGCGACCGATATAAGATTCAGTTTTGAGATGAGTTGGCCCAAGGGTTGAAAATTCGTTGCCTTTCCGGTTGAGAGGGAGATGGAGATGGAGTTGGTTCCGAATTTGGTAGTGGAGGATTAGGGTTTGTGTTCGGAATGGAGCTTGTACCGGTACCGAGTTGATAAGAAAGAGAGGGAATGTTTTCTCTTTATGCCATGGCACGTTGGTTTCTCTTCTTCTCCAATTATTTTTCAATCTCTTTCCTTTTCTTGTTGTACACAATTGGGTGTTTTTGTGGTGCCATGAGAGAAGTGAGAACAAGGAGGAAACTTACAAGAAACATGGATGAAGAGTCACAAGAAGCTTGAGCACTACCGAAATTGGTTGATCTCTTGAGGAATTCTTGGGAATTTATAGAGTTTTAAGGGATTGAGTTGCAGCAAGAATAGAATTGAAGAGTCTAAATTTGGTTTTGGCAAGAATAGAGACCTTTGGAAAGAAATAATGCCTTAAATAACTGCAGAATCCCCAAGCGTTACAGCAACCCGTTACAACGGGTTGCCAACGCATTATAACGGGTTCTCAGTCGTTATAACGCCTCTCTCCTCTAATGTAACTCTTCACACATTTATACCCTTCTAACGGGTATTTTTGGTCTTCTAACCCATTATAACGGGTTTCCAGCCGTTATAATGGGTTCCTAACCCGTTGCAACGCCTTGTATAACGTTAGGAACAATTTTTGCTATTTATTCAATTTTAATTTGATGTTATGCTCCAAATTTGTTCTTTAACATTTATAGGGCTCAGTTCAACTGTAATATGATGCTCATGCTCATGCAAATACTCAGATAAGATTGTGACTTGGATATAAAGATCAATTAAAGTTCACAAAACATATAATTCAATCAAAACGATACATTGAATTATACATTTTGCTACATGACTCCCCCTCAAATTAATATGCAAAATGAGAATCAAATGGAGGAAGTCTAGTGACTCTCTAGACAATAGATTTGGTACCACTAGTGCTAGGAAGTGCAAGTGGTTCCACAAATTTACCTTTTCTAAAATGACAAAAACGTTCATGATTTCCAAATCTCAAACAAAATGAGCAAAATGTTGTCTTAGAGTTAAGGTTGCTATGAACATTGTTGTTATTGTTAATTGGTTTTCAATAACTCATCACTAATCTATATTTGTCATGAAAGTTTCTTATGTTCTTTGGATGAGATATTGATTGACTATTCATGTAAAATTTCTTATTTTGAAAGTTGCTACTAAAATTCTTATGATTATTCATAGCATTTCTAGGATTAGGTCTTGGTTGAAAAGAATTTACAAACATTTTTCTTTCAAAATTATTCCCAAGTTTATTTTTGTGTAGCTCATGAAATCCATCATACATATCCTTAACATAGAGCTTTGGTGGTTGAGCTCTACGTTGGTTGGTAATCCTATAATCATTTTTAACTCTAGATTTGTGTACCACCATTCTAGAATTAGGTTTGATAAACTTGGTTTTCATATTAAAAGAAGCACATCCTTGTATCTTTTATCATACTTGTAAGTATGATTCTTAGCTTGAATATGTTTGTCATTAGTCTTAGATTTCTTTTCAATTCTAGGAGGTTGTTCTTTTACAAATTCAAGATCGATCTTATCATGTGGACCTTGATCAATATACATCTTGTCATAGTCAATTTTAATGTCATTGTTTGAATACTTAACAAACTTAACAAATTTAAAAGCCCAAGGATGTGCTTCTTTTAATTCATTTTCTTTTTCAAAATTGACTTTGGTCTCAATTTCATTAATACTTTATAGCATTTCAATTTTTGATTTGAGATCATCAATCATAACATCCTTAACATCTAAAGACTTTTTGGACTCAACAAGTAATTTTTTAAGTTTGGTCACATTGAAAGATTCTTGTCTTTCATTAAAGTCACAAGACTCATCATCACTAATCTCATCATGAAATTTAGAAAGGTCAAAGACTACCATATTAGCTCGGCTTGGTCTTTGATTTAGTTGTCATCTTTTGTGCTTGATCATTCACTTTAGCAAGACTCAAAGATTTCTCGATTTGCTTAGCACCATCCATCTTAGTGAGTGTTGGAGGTTGCTCTGCCTTATTGGTGGTGACTACTCTTGGAAATTTACCTCTCATTATAGATTCTTCTTGTTCTTTTGCATAATCGTCCTTAGCTTGAGCCATTTGCTTCAAAATGTGAATCTTCTCCGAATCCATCATCCCTTGTTCCTTTATGATTTCAAGCGCAATCTCCAAGCATGTCCTTGGTTTCTTTCCGATGAGGGCTAATTTGTTGTCAACATCTCCTCCTACGAGGTTTACTTCTTCTTCCTCATCTTCACTTTCTTCGGACTCGCTTAGCGAAGCATGAATTTCTTGTTAGTCTTCTTAAATCGTCATTCTTGTGGTCTTCTTCTTTGAGGAAAAATCACATAACAATTTTGAATGCTATGATCTTCCTTGTTGCAAGATAGGCATACAACCTTTTTTGCCTTGAGTTAGTCTCTCATCATTTACTTTTCTTTCGAATTTTATTCCTCCTTTCACTAGCTTGGTAAGAAGGTTCTTGTCTTTTGAGAGAACTTGGTGAAGGTTTTGGTATATGACTTTACTTGTCTCGAATTTATAAGGTGAATTAAATGAAGATTGAGCCGGTAAGGCCAAGGTTTTTGTTGAGGTTTGAAAAAAGTGCACTTGACTTCCTTGTGATTCTCCTCGTGTGAGCAAAGTTGTGCGTACACCTCTTCGGGTTGGTATGTAAGTTTTTTAGCTTGTAAAGCTTCTATAGAGCTCACAAAATCATCCCAACCGGACTTCTTGGACATCATTCTCAAAAGTTTACCTACAAAATCTTCATCACAAATGTTAGATCCAACTTCTACAAATTCATTTCTTAGAGAAATTAGTCTATGATGGAGACTTTCAAAAGACTCGTTATCTTCAAATTTCATGTTTTCTAACTTTGTTGTTAATTCGACCTTTCGAGTCTTTTTCATATGTTCATTCCCTCATACCTAAGGACTAAGACATTCCATATTTTCTTAGCATTAGAGGAGTGTGTGAGATATAAGGCAATTGACTCATGAATTAAACTTCAGATTGTATTCATAGTATTATCATTAGTATACTTAAGTTCTTTAGATTCTTTAGTAAAGGTAACATCATCTAACTCATACTTTGGTATTCAACCATCTTCAACTATTTTCCAAAGTTCAAGCAAGCTTAGATAGTTTAACATATATCTTTTCCAAAATGAAAAGTTTTTGCAACCTACTCCAAAGACTGGGAGTTATTTCACAAATTTCAATTGGGCCATATTTCACAAAATTAAGAACTAACAAAAATTTGGTGCTTAGCTAGGTATGAACCTTTGTGCTTTGATACCAATTGTTAGAATTAGGGTTGGGACTTAAAGCGCAAGACTAAGGTCAAATTACTAAGCGGAAGCATTTTCAATCAACAATTTCAAATTAAAAGCTTTTAGACCTGAATCACCTAGACAAGAATTAAACCAAGCAATTTCTAGAAGTAATAGAGCAAATCACAAATCAACAAAGAGCAAATTAATAAAAAGAGAGAGAGAGAGAGAGAAAGAGAAGAGAGGGCAATCGAGAACAAAGAGAATACACTATGTAACGTGGTTCAGCTTATCAATCAACTAGGCTTACATCCACGAGTCTCCAGGAACAAAATCTTCCTTCCAGACCGATTTCACTATAAAACGAGTGTTCTTAATAAAGTGCGGAGTCGATCTTTGACTTCTTCTAAACAAGCAAGTCAATCTTCGTCTCCTAGACCAATGTATGGGGCTACACCACACTACACAATAAAAGGTCTGATTGACAACACAATCTAGGACAAAAGGATGCACCACTTGACAACACAATTGTGGTGCACCAAAAGCTAAAATCTAGCTAATGATTTGTTCTCGGATTGATAATAAGACAATAGATGATGTCCTAATGCTCTCTAGGTTAGGTAGCTGGAATAATTGAATTAGGCTCTTTGTTGTGCTCAATTTGACGCTTGGAAGCTTATGGGGGGTGTTTGATACCCTGTTGGTTCGTCTCTGCATCAGTTATATATACTGGCACTTCTTGGGATCTTGAAACCTCCAATTTTGACTGTAGCGTTACAACAGCTCCATAACGCATGGTGGAACTCATTATAACGCCTTGTGCCTTTTATAGAAATGCCCTTCTTCTCTTGTGTAGCTGTCATGTGGGCCAAATCCTGCAGGAACCTGTTATAATGCCTAAGGAACCTGTTATAAAGGGTGGGAAGGCGTTGTAACGCCTTGGGCAAGCATTACAGTAACGTTGTGCTTGGGAAAATCATCTTGCTGCTGCCTCTCTCTCCTCCTGACCCGTTGTGACAGGTTGTTGACCCGTTGTGACGGGTTGTCGAGCATTATGATAACGTTGTGCTATGTTTGGCATTGTGAAGCCATCCGTTGATGTCTTGGAGCATGTCTTGACTTGTCTGGGGCATGTTTGAGCATGTATGACATCAATATGTATTTGTTTTAACTTGCATCTAAACCAAAACTCATGTGCAAGATTAGTACTTATTTGTTTTGCAAATTGTTAAACAAGAGATGAGTTTAATCCAACAATTTTTACAGAAATGCCCGTTTTCTTTTGACTATTTGCAAATATGTCCTATTGCTTAATTTACTTTTCTTTGTATATTAGTTATAATATGATTTTGAACAGCCTAATTTTATTTTTAAAGTAATAATTAAACGAGTTGTGAAAAAAAACTTTTTTATAGTAATACTCAAAACTCATATATATATATTTTTGCAGTAATGCTTAAACACAATAATATTTGAATAATGAAAGCAGAATGAGGGATGATTTTTGTGGGAAGAAGGACGAATGAGGGAAGATTTCTGCGGGAAGAATGAAGAATGAGGGAAGATTTCTGTGAAGGAAGAATGATGGAGAGTTGATGTTTATATAGAGAACAAAAACTTTTGGAAGAAAAAAATGTCTTAATCCGTGGGAGCGTTGAATTGACAAGAATTATCGGTTTGATTTGAGCTATATGGTGATCCGTGGGAGCAAAGTTTTCATAGCGGACTATTATGCAATTTCGCTTTTAAAACCTTTTATAGCGAACTGCTGGTGACTTCCGCTATAAAAAAATCTTTAATAGCGGACCCCTGGTACCATCCGCTATTAAAGAAAACTTTTTATAGCGGATCCTTCAGTACATCCGCTATAAAAGACTTTTAAAAGCGGATCTAAAGTAACGTCTGCTATTAAAGATGACCTTTTATAGCAGAGTTATGCCTACGTCCGATATAAAAGACATTTATAACGGCCGTTATGTCGACCCGCTATTAAATGAGAGGTTTTAAAGGTTTTTTTTAATAGTATAAGTATCACTAATCAGGGTTATATTCCAATTTGCAAAACAAAGAATTATGTCACCATTCTTCCTATTAGATTGTTCATAATCAGCGAACTTGCTGTTTGGTCCATTTTGTCCTATAATTATCAAAAAATAAATAGAGAATCAGAACACAGATTTTGTATTTTTTTTTTTATTCATAACACAGATTTTGTATTCTAATAGAGATTCATACCACTAGCATTGCTCTTGCTTGTCTTAGGTTTCAATTTGCAACTTACCATCATAATGCTTTACACGAAAAAATCAAGCATCATGATTAGTGATGCTTTTGTGAATGGGAGTTTGATATGTATCAATATTGATAACTTCTATCGATATCGGTGTTATTATGCACATTATTTGAGTTATTATGCACATTATTTGAGTTATTATGCATGTTATTTTTTTGTATTGAAATAGTTATGCATGTTATTTTTTGTATTGAAATAGTTATGCATGCTATTTGAGTTATAATGCACATTATTTTGTTAACATGCATAATAATTTTTCAGTACAAATAACATACATAATAACTCAAATAACGTGCATAGTAAATCAACTAAATATGCATAATAACATCGATATCGATAGTGAATATCAAATTTGATATCTACGAAACATTATCTTTTTCCAATTTGCAACTTAAAATTCAGACAACCTTTCTAACAGGACTGAATTTAAACAAGTATCATGATGCCTTTTCATTTCCTATTCAGAACGTAACTCACCATACACAAATTACAAATACTCCCAACATATCTTTACCTTATTCATTAATTTCTACATGCAACAAGGTTGGACTCAACTAGGGTTCTCAAAACGGGGCGGGTCGGATCCACGGGTACAACGGGTCCACGAGTATCACGGATCCGAACTGGAAATGGTCAACCCGACCCGTGATAAACCCGGGTGGATCGGATCCAGGCGGATCAGACACGGGTCGGGTAAGGGTCCGACGAGTTTTTTTAATTGAAAAAATCTTTTAATTCCCAAAAAATTCGAAAAAAATTAAAAAATTCGAATAAATATAAAAAAATTTATAGAATTCAAGAATACTCCAATAATTCAAAATTTTTATTTTTATATATAATTGACATTAAAATTTAAGAATACTCAAATAATTTTCAAAAAAACTATAAACTCCAAAAAAATTGGAAAAATTGCAAACAAATCTAAAAAAATGTCAAAAAATTATGAAATAATTTTTTGAAAATTTTAAAAGTTACACTCCTCCTTTATTTCGGGCTTGGGACCGGCTACGTGTAGTCACATAGGCGGAGTTCTAACTTTTTTTTTGTTAGTATCCTTTCAAAAAATGTGATAAAAATAAAAATGCTTCAAAATTAAAAAAATAAAAACATACTATAAAGCACGCATGAATTCATTGCTCAAATACCACAAATCATCTTATGCATATAGTGGAGTGTCAGAAACATCGCCAGCGCTAGGACTTCTTGGCATAGTACTACTTTCTTGAGTGACAGGAGCTGTGAGTCCATGAGGACTGGAACCGTGTTGATTACGCTCTTCGGCATCAATCCAATCTTTCAAACACACAAGTTGCTCGAAACGTTTTTCACCCAACTTGGTGCGTTTGTCTGCCAAAATTCTACCTACTGAACTGAAACATGATTCAGCAAGTATGGTTGACACATGCACTGCATAAACATCGCGCGCCACCGGAATGTCACTTCCATTAGTCCAGGATGTCGATGTCGTCGTCTTCAAGGCTTTCCAAACAGTAACTCAACAATTCATTGGTGTTGAGCATTTGAGGTTCATCATCTCGTAGCTCGCTAAGCAAGCCCGAAGCACTGTTGCTTCTGTTTGTAATAAAAAAATAATTCTAATTAATAATTCTAATGAGAGTTCAAAAATTAGTAAATAATTAAATATATTGCATTCATACCTTCGTGTGTGAGTTGTCAAAGTAGTCATACTTGAGACATGTCGAGCAATGTAAATGTCGAACATAGAGTCGTATAAAGCATTCACTTTGGCTTCCGCTGTATCATATGATATGTTCAGATTCTTCTTGTACCTCTGAAGCAATCTTATAGTGTACTTCTTTTTGAAGGCCGGATGGAGACAATTTGCAATAATGGTGATAGGAGGTACTTCCTTCCAGTATTTGAGAAACTTCTCTTTCATTGCATCAATGATAGGAGTTAAATTAGGGTCAAGCTCATCTACATCTTCAAGTTGACGATAGACCTTGGAGAATTGAAAAAAATGTTACAAGAGATTGATGCAAAAAGATGATGATTGTTTACAAAACAGATATAGATTGAGATTACGTACCTTTGTGATGCAATACAGATGGTGAAGCAACTCTTGTGCCGATGGTCTGTACGAGCATGAAAGTTTGATGGTGGCATTGAAAAAAACCTGGAGAAAGTCCTTCAATTTCTCCAGTTGGTCCCATTCTCCCACGGTGAGCATCAGTTGTATCCCGTCAGTTGAATTGCGCAACATTTCATTTATTGCATTCTTATACGGTAAACAACGATGGAACATTCTATATGTGGAGTTCCAACGAGTATCAACATCCCATTGAACCATCAACTTACTCAAATCCAAACGTAAACATAATGCATGACATTCTTGTTTTCTAATATTATTTGAATAAATGTGATGAAGACCATCTTTGAATTTGAAAATTAACTCTTTTATACCTTCAGTTTTTATACCAGCTTTAACGGTGAGATTTAGAATATGACATGCACATTTTTTATGAAATAATCTCCCATTCATTATAGAGTTTAATGCACGTATAAAATAATAAATAGATTTAATATTGTTGCTAGCATTGTCAAAAGAAATTGAAAAAAAATCTTATTTTCTAAATCCCTTTTTAAATTAAATTCATGCAAAACATTAATTATGGCTTGGTAAATAACGTGTGCGTTGTGCGAATAATCCAGGTTACGAAAACATAGAACTTGTTTCTACAAAAGCCAATTGTCATCAATATAATGTGCTGTAATAAAAAAAAAATCCTAAATCATGCTTACCTGTGCTCCAACAGTCAGATGTGAGAGATAAAGAGCATGGCTAAAATAATATGCATAGTACACCACATAACGTACTATGGGGTTATTTGTATTTAATTTGGTTATTAAATTGATATTTAAGTTGCTCAATAAATTCTTCATATCAAAATCTTGTAGGAAATAAAATTTTGTGATTTTTAGAGCTTTCTTGCTATTTTTAAATATTTTTTAAAAACAACCCAGAAATGGCACTTTTGTAGTATTAAATCTGGACTATTTTTAAAAAAATATTTAAAAAATAGCAAGAAAGCTCTAAAAATCACAATTTTTTTTCCTACAATATTTTCATATGAAGAATTTATTGAGCAACTTAAATCTCAATTTATTGACCTATATCTATATGCAAAGTACGAAATGGGGTGTACTATGCATATTATTTTAGCCATGCTCGATAGATAAATTATAGTTAGCGTAACAAAAAATGGCTAACAGTTCATTTTTTTCTTTTCTAAGTATTGTTTCTTAATTTCCTCCACCATTTTGCGGTGGTGAAATTTCTTGTACAATACTTGGCCACAACCTTTTATCATTAATCTGGAAAAACTAGAACAACAATCCATACTAATTGGTTGTTCTTTATGGGCAATATATCTAGCAAATTCACTTAACATTTTCTTTTCATCTTATTTGACCAAGGTCCTCATACCGTCTGGGTTAATATTGTTTTGCACTAACTGTTGGTCAGGTTGTTCCTGTGGTTCCTCACCTTTTTCAGCATGCTTGTCAGCATGTTTTTTAAATGAACTTTAACCCACTAGATTTTTTGTAAGTGAAATAACCTGCACATCATTTTACTTTGCACCTCAAAGTCGAAATAGTTCTGCTTGCATCCTTTGTTGTTTCGTAGTAACACCACCATTCTGCATCGTATTTAGGCAAGATTGCTTTCCTCTTCTTCTTATGTGGCGGATCTACTTGTGCTTCTTGGATATCTGGTGATGGCTCTGACGATGCGGGACAATTTCGTCGACAGACGAGGTCATATGTCTTGTTGTCATGGGAGGTTCTGTGGTTTGAGTCATTGGTGTGAACGAAGGGAGTTGACTCTGTGGAACAGTCTCTTGTGATACGTAGGGATGATTAGGGTATAATGGGAGGTTTGCATGTCGTGGAGGTGGGTTCATGCTTGCATGTTGTTGATAATAATACTCTAGATGTGTTTGAGGGTTAGTGTTTGCATATTGTGTGATGGGATCCTCGCCAAATAATTCAACACTCATCTTGTGTGCGAACTCGTCAGCAAAGTTAAGTGCAGAGTTAGGTGGAGATGCCATATCTGAAATAATAACAGAAAACAACTATCATGAATTCATGATGTTATTAAAAAAACTGAAATTGAATAGAAACGTAGGCGGAATTTCCAGCCATGTAATAAAAAAAAAAGAAAAAGCTCTCGTAATGACTAGTGCCAATATATGAATATAAAAAAGTAAAAATGTAGGCGAAATTTCCAGCCATGTAATAAAAAAAATAAAAAGCTCTGGTAATAACCAGTGCCAATATAAAAAATAAAAAATGTAGGCGAAATTTTCAACCATGTAATAAAAAAAATAAAAAGCTCTGGTAATGACCAGTGCCAATAAAAAAAATTAAAAATATAGGCGGAATTTCCTTCCAGCCATGTAATAAAAAAATAAAAAGCTCTAGTAATGACCAGTGCTAATATAAAAAATAAAAAATATAGGCGGAATTTCCTTCCAGCCATGTAATAAGCTTGGCAGAATTTATGGGCAAATGGGGGTGAGAGAAAAGGAAGGGAAATGCGGGTGAGGTTTTTTCTGAAAATGGGTGTCGCAAGAGCAATTTGTTAATAATTCCAAAGAAAGGACATTTTGTTATATGTTTTTAAAAGGAAACCTAATTTTTAAAATTGTCCATATATTTATAATTTTTTCTATATATATTGGATTTTTCTGAACCTTGTTCTTGTAAAAATAGTAAAAGTCACATAATATAATACTTATTCAATATTTAAATATAATATTTCTGATTTAGAGAGAATGGGTAAGAATATTTAATTTCAACATTGAAGTCATATAAAAAATAGCATAATAGCTCAGATGATACGTAATTAATTAGTTAGAATGACTTCTGAGAGATCATGAGTTCAACTAATGTCAGGGGCAGATGCACATGATTTCAGGGGGCCACTTGCCCCTCTGGAAATTTTTTTTGCAAAATAAACATGTATATTTGTACGATATGTCAAATATTTTTGCAAAATAACCATGCATATTTAGAAATCTGCGTCATTTTGCCTCTCCGGAAAAAATTTATAAATCTTGCCCCCCTGACGAAAATCCTGGATCCGCCCCTGACTAACGTGAGCACATAATTCGTAAGAGTCATTTGAAATATAATAAATGTCGGAAATAGTAGATGATCTCCTTAAATATATACATAGAGATAGGTTAGAATGCTCCACAGAGCATCAAATTGTTTGTGCATCATATCTGTATCTCCAATTCGAAAGCTCAAACTACTGATCCGAACCTGTTGAACATGATCTATATATTTCATTCTCTTTGGAAATTGAGTTATATATATATATATATATTTGCAATTTTTTTAAAAGGTGGAAAAATTGTTCATGAATCAATTTCTGGATCAACCGATATGAGTGATTTGTGACCTCTCTAAAAGTAGTAAAAAATTTAAATAAATGTAAAATTCAACCTCCAAAGATATTTCAATATCTTGGTCATGTTGAATAGTTCAGATCGATCATTTGAACTTTGAAATTAAAGATATGGATGTGGAACACAAGCAACTTGGTACTTCATGGGACACCCTAGCCTCTCACTCTCTATATATATATTTATATATAGAGATAGAGAAGAGAGAGGATTATATAATAATATGCATAAGACACCTCCTTTCGTCTTATGCATTTTTAATTTGCTCAATAAATTAAGATTTAAGTTACTCGATAAATTATTCATATCAAAATCTTGTAGGAAATCAAACTTCGTGATATTTAGAGCTATATTGCTATCATTTAAATAATTTTTAAAACAACACAGTAAATGACACTTTTTTAATATTAAATCTAGACAATTTTTACAAAATATTTAAAAAAATAGCAAGAAAGCTCTAAAAATCACGAAATTTAATTTCCTACAAGATATTCATATGAAGAATTTATTGAGCAACTTAAATCTCAATTCATTGAGCAAATTAAATATGCATAGGATAGAAGGGCCTCTTATGCTTATTACCATAGATTTGCTCATATATATATATATAGCAAGACTAAAATAATATGCATAGTACACCACCTTCCGTACTATGCATATATATATGAGGAGGGATCCATAACCGCCAAACTTCCAACCGCTCGCAACCGCTCCATGGTAGCAAATGTAAATGATCGATCCGGACCGTTGAAAACATTCTTCATATTAATATAGACTTGGAAATCAAATTTTACATTTTTTACTATTTTATCGGATGGATTGAAAATTTATTTATCTAACGATTTACAAACATCCAATTTTCAATCCTTCCGATAAAATAGTAAAAAAAATTCAAAAAATATAAAATTTGGTCTCCAAGTCTACATTAGTATGGAGAATGTTTTCAACGGTCTAGATCGATGATTTACACTTGGTATGATGGACCGGTTGCGAGCGGCTACGAAATTGTTGGCGGCAAGGGATCCCTCCTCATATATATATATATATATATGTATATAGAGTTGTGCTAAAATACTTTATAAAGCACCAACATGCATATACTTTAGACTCGTATCTCGAAATATAAAGTGCAAACAACCGATCAAGACCGTTGAAAATATTCTCCATACTAACAAAAATTTGGAGACCAAATTTTACATTTTTTTAAATTTTTTTACTATTTTATCGGATGAGTGCAAAGTTGGTTAAATTGAAGGTCTGTAAATCGTTAGATTAATGAATTTTCCACATACCCGATAAAATAGTAATAAATTTCCAAAAAATATGAAATTTGATCTCCAAATAGATGTTAATATAGAGAACATTTTCAACGGTCTTGATCGGCCGTTTGCATTTTGTATCTCGAGATACGAACCTAAAGTATTTGAATGTTGGTGCTTTATAAAGTATTTTAGCACAACTCTATGTATATATATATGTCAAGTTGCTCAATAAATTCTTCAAATAAAAATATTATAGGAAATAAAATTTCGTGATTTTTAGAGTTTTTTTGCTATTTTTTAAGAACAACTCAAATTTCATACTAACAAGTACAATTTCCGAGCTGTTTTTAAAAAAAATTTAAAAATAGCAAGAAAGATCTAAAAATCACAAAATTTAATTTCTTACAAAATTTAAAAAGTACGAAAGGTGCTCATATATATATGTATATATATATATATATATATAATTCAGTTATGATGATATGCATAGTTAATGAGCATTCGTACTATGCATTTGTACCAATTTATGTAGCCCAATAAATTTTTCATATTTAAATATAGCAGGAAACCAAATTTCGTGATTTTTAGAGCTATCTAGCTATTTTTTTAAAAACAGTTTCGAAGAGGTCATTTTTTAAATATTAAACATGTCTGCTTTTAAAAAATAGCTAGAAAGCAATATGGAGAATTTTAAAAAAAGTTTCGAAGAGGTCATTTTTCTTCACGAAATTTGGTTTCTTACTAGATTTCAATATGGAGAATTTATTGGGTAACTTAAATTGTTCTTAGATCAAGCAATCCAACAAATAAAAAAATGCATAGAACGATGCTCACTAACTATGCATATCACCGTAGACAGATTATATATATAGTTAGGCTAGGGTGCTCCATGGAGCACCAAACCCCTAATGCTCCACAGTGTATCTACAATTTAAAAATTGCAACGACCGATCCGAACTGTTAAACATGATCTACGTATTGAAATCTACTTGGAGATTGAAATTTACATTTTTTTTATTTTTTTTGCTATTTTTTAGGGAGGTAGAAAAATTACAACTTTTGTTGGTCCATAAACTATTTGATTAGCAACTTTTCTACCTCTTTAAAAAATTGCAAAAAATTTCAAAAAATGTAAAATTCAATCTCCAAGTAGATTTCAATATGTAGATCATGTTCAACAATTCAGATCGGTCGTAATTTTCAAATTGAATACAACGGATGTGGAGGACGAGCGATTTTTAGAGCTTTAAAAGCCCTAGCCTTTCTCTCTCTCTCTCTCTCTCTATATATATATATATATATGAGCAATGCTAAAATAATATGCATCATACATCACCTTCCGTACTATGCAGCCATGCATATTTAATTTTCCAATATATTAAAATTTAAGTAGCTCAATAAATTCTTCATATCAAAATCTTGTAGAAAATCAAATTTTGTGATTTTTAGAGCTTTCTTGTTATTTTTTAAATATTTTTAAAAACAGCTCAGAAATTGCACTTTTGTATTATTAAATCTGGATTGTTTTTAAAAAATAGCAAGAAAGCTCTAAAAATCACGAAATTTGATTTCCTACAATATTTTGATATGAAGAATTTATTAACCAACTTAAATCTCTATTTATTGAGCTATATATATATGTATAGTACGGAAGATGGTGTACTATTCATATTATTTTAGCCTTGCTCTATATATAGAGATAGGCTAGGGTGCTCCATGGAACACCAAACCCCTAATGCTCCATACCGTATCTTCAATTTAAAATTTCTAACCAACGATCCGAACCATTGAATATGATCTATATATTGAAATCTACTTGAAAATTGAATTTTACATTTTTTTGAATTTTTTTTGCTATTTTTTAGAGAGGTAGGAAAATTACAACTTTTGTTGGTCCAGAAACCGTTTGATTAGCAACTTTTCTACCTCTTTAAAAAATAGCAAAAAAATTCAAAAAAATGTAAAATTCAATCTCCAAGTAGATTTCAATATGTAGATCATTTTCAATGGTTCGGATTGGTCGTTGAAATTTTTGAATTGGATATAACGAATGTGGAGCACGAGCAATTTGGTGCTCCATGGAGCACCCTAGCCTTTCTCATATATATATATATATATATATGAGCAAGGCTAAAATAATATGCATAGTACACTCCATTTCATACTATGCATATATATAGGTCAATAAATTGAGATTTAAGTTGCTCAATAAATTTTTCATATGAAAATATTGTAGGAAATCAAATTTCGTGATTTTTAGAGCTTTCTTGCTATTTTTTAAATATTTTTTAAAAACAGTCCAGATTTAATACTACAAAAGTGCCATTTATGGACTGTTTTTAAAAATATTTAAAAAATAGCAAGAAAGCTCTAAAATTACGAAATTTAATTTCCTACAAGATTTTTGATATGAAAAAATTATTGAGCAACTTAAGTATCAATTTAATGACCAAATTAAGTATAAATGGCCGCATAGTACAAAATGGGTGTACTATGCATATTATTTTTGTCTTGCTCTCTCTCTCTCTCTCTCTCTATATATATATATATATGAGGAGGGATCTGTAGCCACTTAATTCCAATCGCTCGCAACCAATCCATCATATCAAATGTAAATGACCGATTCGGACCATTGAAAACATTATTCATACTAATATAGACTTGGAGGCCAAATTTTTACATTTTTTGAATTTCTTTGTTATTTTATCGAAATGTTTGAAAATTTATTTTATCTAACGATTTACAAACATCTAATTTTCAACCCATACGATAAAATAGTAAACATTTATAAAAAAATATAAAATTTGGTCTTCAAGTCTATATTAGTATGGATAATGTTTCCAACGGTCCGGATCGACCATTTACACTTGGTAAGATGAAGCTGTTGCGAGCGGCTAGGATGCCGATGGAGTGGTATGATGGAGAATATTTTCAACGGTTTCGAATCCCCCATATATGTATATATAAATGCTATGGTGCATTACGAAGCCAACATTAGTTTTTGCATCACGTTCAAATTTTAAATTTTAAAATTCAAACGGTCGATCCAAACCGTTCAATGTGATCTTCATATTGGAATTTTACTATAAACCAAATTTTTTATTTTTTAATTTTTTTTACTATTTTTTAGACGGGTGCAAAATCAGCCATATTGGATGTTTCAGAAATTAGTATATCAACAAAATTTCATACTCCTCTAAAAAATAGTAAAAAAATTCTAAAAAATGAAAAAATGGTTTCTAGTGAGATTACAATATGGAGATCACATTGGACGGTTTGGATCGATTGTTTCAAAATTTTCTTATTTGAAATTTGAGTGTGATGCCAAAATTAATTATGGCTTCGTAATGCACCACAACATTTCTTTCTCTCTCTCTCTATATATATAGAGAGAGAGAGAGAGAGATAGAGAGAGAGAAAGGCTAGGGTGCTCCATGGAGCACCAAATTGCTCGTGCTCCACGTTCGTTATATCCAATTTGAAAATTCCAACGATCGATCCGAACCGTTGAACATGATCTACATATTGAAATTTACTTGGAGATTTAATTTTACATTTTTTTATTTTTTGTTATTTTTTAAAGAGGTAGAAAAGTTGCTAATCAAACGGTTTCTGGACCAACAAAAGTTGTAATTTTCTCTACCTCTCTAAAAATAGCAAAAAAAATTCAAAAAATGTAAAATTCAATCTCCAAGTAGATTTCAATATGTAGATCATGTTCAAACGGTTCAGATCGGTTGTTGGAATCTTTAAATTAGAGTTACATCGTGGAGCATTAGGGGTTTGGTGCTCCATGAAGCACATTAGCCTATATATATATATATATAGAGCATGGCTAAAATAATATGCATAGTACACCCCCATAACGTACTATGCGCCCATTTGTATTTAATTTGGTCATTAAATTGATATTTAAGTTGCTCAATAAATTCTTCATATCAAAATCTTGTAGGAAATAAAATTTCGTGATTTTTAGAGATTTCTTGCTATTTTTAAATATTTTTAAAAACAGCCCAGAAATTGCATTTTTGTAGTATTATAATCTGGACTGTTTTAAAAAATATTTTAAAAATAGCTAGAAAGCTCTAAAAATCACGAAATTTTATTTCCTATAATATTTTCATATGAAGAATTTATTGAGCAACTTAAATTTCAATTTAATGACCTATATCTATATGCATAGTACGTTATGGGGTGTACTATGCATATTATTTTAGCCATGCTCTATATATATATATATATTATATTATATATATATATATATATATATATGAGAGCAAGCCTAAAATAATATGCATAGGACACCCCCTTCCGTCCTATGCATATATATATGAGCATGGCTAAAATAATATGCATAGTACACCCCCCATTTCGTACTATGCAGATAGATAAGTCAATAAATTGCAGATTTAAGTTGCTCAATAAATTATTCATATGAAAATATTGTAGGAAAAAAAAATTTGTGATTTTTAGAGATTTCTTGCTATTTTTTAAATATTTTTTAAAACAGTCCAGATTTAATACTACAAAAGTGTCATTTCTGGGCTGTTTTTAAAAAATATTTAAAAAATAGCAAGAAAGCTCTAAAAATCACGAAATTTTATTTCCTGAATTGCAGCCGAAAAATATATATAAAAATAGCAAAAAATCTCTAAAAATTACGAAATTTTATTTTATATAATATTTTGATAAATTTATTGAGCAATTTAAATCTCAATTTATTGAGCTAATTATATATGAATAGGACGGAAGGAGTGTCATATGCATAATTTTGATAAATTTATTGAGTAATTTAAATCTCATTTTATGTTGCATTTTTTGCCATGAAATGTACATCAGCTAAACGATGAGAAGACGAGTGATTCAAAAGTCATCTAATTAAAAAATTAGGAGCAATAAATAATTAGATCGCACGGATAAAAATATTAATGATGCGACATAACTGAAAAGCACGA
>CAXKVX010002362.1:0-55662 GCA_964058865.1 Eleocharis quinqueflora
GGGTCGGGTAGACGGGTCGGGCGGGACGGGTTCTGACACGGGTTTAGAACGGGCGGGTTTAAACGGGTGATTTTTCAAGGGCGCCACCCAAACCCGCCCGTTGACCCGCACCCGCGACCCGTCCGGGTTTTAACGGGTTTGGTCAACGGGCGGGTTGGGCGGGTAAAAGGCGCGGGCGGGGCGGGACGGGCGGGACCCGTTTGGGTTTTAGCACTACACTATGGTCAATAGAGAAGACCTATTTGTTGGAACAATTTTCATCACCGCAAACAAATACTATTTGTTGGAACTCTATGATTAACTTGAAAAAACATGAGGTGTTTGGAATAGAAAAGACCTATTTTTTTTAGTTTTATTAAAATAATTACGCTTCATTTAATTATCTTTTCAATTATTCGAATTTTTTAAGCAAATGGCTGAAAATAAAAAAATAATTATATATACAACCAGTCCACTAGCTCTGTACTGTTAACTACTATTTACAAATTACCATCCTAATGTCAATATTTTTTTTATACAGGAGGGTCGAATGACCACAACTTTAAATAATCACAAAATTATCACAATCATTTTTTTCATTTTCAAAGTCTAAATTGTTGATCCAAACCGTTGAACATGATCTCCACAATAAAATATGCTTTCAGATCAAATTTTACATTTTTTTTGAATTTTTTTACTATTTATTAGGATGGGTACAAAATTCAGTGGTTCACTTTATTGTAACTTTGACATATTTTTGCATCTATCTTAATAAATAGTAAAAAATCAAAAAATGTAAAATTTGATTTGAAAGCGTATTTTATTGTGAAGATCATGTTCAACGGTTTGAATCAACAATTTGAACTTTGAAAATGAAAAAAAATAATTGTGGTAACTTTATGATTATTTAGAGTTGTGATTATTCAATCCCTCCTCTTTTTTATATTAGTATCTGAGCATGGCCTTCCAATATTCTCCTTTCATCTTGATACAAACACTCAAAATAATAGCTTTGTGAAATAATAAAAAGGACACGTTATTGGTAGAACCTGTATTCTCTGCGGATTTTTTTCTCTGCTCAGCGGAGATTGATCTGAACTGTCATATCGAAGATCAACGCTCGACCGTTAAATATATGATTCAGAAAACTTTTTTATATTATTAATTTGAACCGTTGATCTTTGATCCAATGAATTAGATCAAAAGTTCTCATCTTTGTGGAGAAAAATGTCACGCAGAGGATTTCGTTTTGTTATTGATAAGGTACACATGACAAAATCAACCCTTTATTGACCATATTTCATTTGGACCAGTATTCTCTGCGGATCAAAATCGATATGTAGGGTGCATATCTTAATCCAGACCGTCGGATTAAAGATCAACGCTCGAGCCCTGATGTGAATCACGAGGCAAACGTTGATCTTTAATCTGACGACTCAAATTAAAGACACACTATGTGTATTGATTTTGATCTGCAAAAGATATTTTCCTACTTCATTCTATATAATCGGTGACACTAACGCATGAACAGTAATGCAAATACTAATTTAGTAAATACCAATTTGCTTTAACTGTTGCGTTTTAAGAGCGTAACGATTTTATCATGTGTGTTACGTTGCATTTAATAAATGTAAGATTTTTTGTGTTGAATGTTGGGTTTAAATTAACGACCAAAACGTTAAAAAGTTCAATATTTTTGAATGTTTACAACTGCCAAGTGCGTGCACAACAAAGTCAAAAAAATATGAAAAACCCTGAAAAACTGAAAGAATTACATGTAAAGCCTATACAATCAAAACATAACATAAGATTCAATTTTACTATTTTTCACCACATCAACATTTAACAGTTCAAATCTTCAAACATAACATTACACAAACACCAGTTCAAATTAACAAAAAATCATAACATTAAACAAACAAAAATCTCTTATAAATCCTATAAAACAATCAAAAGTTAGGAATATATGAAATTTCCAAACAAAGGGTACTTAAGGATTGGGACTCCAAATCAAAAGGGCTTATTCGAATGCTCTTTTTCCCCTCAGGGTACCTCCATGTCAGTTTTGTATGCTGGCTTCGGCTTGGGGGTACACAAAATCGATTGAGTCGTCATCGGAGTCTTCGTCTTCCAGAAGATCCAATCTAATGAAACTAAAATAAATAAAAATAGTTCTTACTATTGTATTTTCATAAATTATATTTTAAAACTAGATTTTATAAGTAATTAATATTGATTTTCAAAAATTCAATTTTAATTGATAAAGAAAGTTCTTAGTGTCATATTCAGGGTTCTTTCTTTTTCTCTTTTTGCTGCTCTCTGGTGGATCCAAATCCTTGGCAAGTACTTCCAAAACATGATATATGACATTATAAGGATGAAAATGCCCAAGAAGAATTTGCACAACATGCCTTAACTTTTCCATCTCCATCTGTTTTGTAAAAAACAAATGATGGCACTCTCAGTTCATTAAACTATAGTAATATATTTCTTTCTATTTCTTTTATTAAAATTATATTTTCAAATGATAACACTATAAGTTCATTATCTAGTTATACACCAAAATCTTTCTATATAGTTTCAAATTAGATTTTCATATTATACATAGTTATACACCTAAAATTTGAACTTATAAAACAATCTAACTTATCAACAATTCAAAGAAAGATCAGTGAGTATATTCTAAATCCTAGCCAAACATGATAATAGTATCAACATGAATCGATTAGTGAACATTTCTAATGTATAAAACAACTCATTACCCTAAACCCTAAAATCTAAAACCTAAAACAACTCATCAGTGAATGTACCCTAAACCCTACAACAAAAGCCTAAATTTAACTGAATAACGAAAGCGATCATTGAATAAATTGAGAGTGCAATCATTTCAATATATTAATTTAACTAATTTTGAACTAATTGCAAAGCGATCATTTCCAATTTTTTATTAATAATGAACATTGAGCGAAGAGATGAGAGTTTTATGGGTATGCATCTTTCAAATCCGAGCGAAGAGGTGAGGTGGCTGATGGTGCAGACGAGGAGGACAAAATGTTGCAGAAGAGGGAGAGAAGAGACGAAGAAATATGTAGAACACTTAAGGAGAGAAGAGACATAATATTCTATAAGAGAAAGACGAAACGAAGAGGCACAATAAGACCGAAGAGACATGTATATCAGTATATATTTAATTACTAACTTCAGTAAGATCGATATATATTTTTTTTTAAATTTCCAGAACGCTTAAGGAATCAATGAGACGTCATTTAATTAGTATATTTTTTATATAAGCATGATATTTTTTTTATATATAAGCATGATGTAATTTTTTATATAAGCATGATATAAATTTAGTATAATTTAAAATTTTAGTAAAGCATGATTTTATATAAGCATGACGTAAGAAACGATTGAAACAAAACGTAACGAGTCTGTTGCATTTTCGTTGCTTTTAACTCGACGAAATTCCGAGAATTTGCGTTAAATAATTCGCCTATTGAACACAAACAAATCTCTTGCGTTTAACGTTGTGTTGTTCACGAATGAAACATAAAATAATAAAAACGCGTTGCGTTAACAACTCTAATGGATTTTACGTTCCAACAAATTAATCTTAAATAGAAGTTTTTGAAGCCCACAAAAGAGTGGCCCGCTTAACACAAAAGCCCATACGACAACCCAATAGTTTTTTTTTTTGTAACCCCATTTCTTAACAGAAGGTCAGGATATATTAACAATTAGATTAATTTGACTATTTTAATAATAATATGACTAAAGATAATTAGAGATATATAATTTATATTTATGCACATACGCAAGAATAATAGTAATGCAATGCAAATTTCTTCTTTATATTCATTTGTTTTTAAACGTATTTTAAAATTGAATACATGTACATCGAACCATTTTAGTAAATAAAAAATGATAAGGAAAAGAATAAAATAACAAATTAGTCCATATGTTTTGGCTCCAAATAAGGAAATAACAAACTATTCTGCATATTACATTTGTTATAATTATCTACTTAAGTTTCTGTGGTAAAAGAGTTCTGAATAATTAACAACTAATTTTGCATCTTGATGTAAGATTAAAGTCTCCACAATCACATAATAAGCTTTTGTATGCACAAACAAGCGCACTACTTAAGTAGGGATGTCAATGGACCTTATCTGCGAATATTTGTCTATTTCGCGGCCTACCCGATCCGCAGAAATATCATATCCGACCTACCTGGCCAGCAATGATGGATTTAGAATTGACAACCCGGCCTACCCATGGGCATCACAGTCCGGCCCATGGGCTACCCGCAAAGACTCGCCCAATACTCTAGTGCATCACATTATCACATTTTTTATTACTGTACAATTTATAATTAGTGAATTGTAAAGTCTGTAATATTTTCAGAATTTATGATTCATATAGATTGATAATTTAATATCATAATCGGTCACCAATATTATAACCGGTTCAATCCATTCGGACCTCACATCATATAAAAAGATGCAATACAATTCATTATTATAATCGGCCACGAGTAGCACATGGCCCGCCCCAGCCCGCTCATAGACCCGGCCCTACCCGACCCACCATGACAATGGATCGGGTAGGCATGTGCGGGCCAATGGACTGGCGAGCCAAACTGCCATCCCTATACTTAAGGCCTGTTCGGCAGATCCCTTTCCCAAGGTAATATAATAGAATTACAGCGTAGTTAAAAGTTTTCCCAATGCGTGTTCGATTGACTGTTATTCAATGGCGGATTCAGCGATATAGTTAAGTCCAAACACAACTAAATTCGAATACTGAGTTTGAAATTAAGCTCTGACACAAATACATTTAAATCTACTAAAATATCATTAAAAATCAAACTTTCACTACAAAAATAACAAAATACAATAATTTTTGTATTTTTTGAAAATCAAACCGGACAACTAAAGTGGATCCGCCCCTGCTGTTACCAGTTACCCTTCCCATTTTGGTTAAATATTCCAGCTGATTCACACGAGAGAGGCTGTTTTTTCTGGCAGAAGAGAATCCACTAAGACTAAATTTTCAATTTTCCAAATTCTTTTCCAAGAACTCCCCGCATCGCATCCGAACACTTCCTTAGTGTCCATTGCTATCCATGAGTAGAGTACACATCCTTTCATGGCATGGATAGAAAAAGATGGCACAAAAACATCAATCTATTTGATGTATTATGTTACAGTACATGAAAGGAAGTGCAAATTTAGAGCAAAACTAAGGTGTTTCTAGAAGCACTAAAGATTTATGTGTTTTTTAAACTCAACAATATATTTAATTATATCCAAATTTCAATTTATCTTGCTCAATAATATTTTTGATGTCAAAATCTTGTGGGATACAAAAAAATTATTGAGTTTGTTAAATATATATTTGTTAAGGATTTTTTTTAAGATGGGTCCAAAATAATAATGAAATAATTAATATTTATACATAAAAATATATCACTTCCACAAATAAATAACAAGCAGTGTTTTGAAAAACGGCCGTTAAGGCCTATTAATCATCCGATTAGTCGTTAGCGGTGGGTAAACTGTTACGTATTGAGTATATCCATATTTTCAAATAAAACTAATTAATCGGCAAAAAAACATGCTTAATTATTTGTTAAACCGATTAATTAGCCGTCAAATTTGATTAATTAGTCAATTAATCTTTGAAATTAAATAAAATACAATAAATATATGAATACTATAATTTAAAATTGTTAATTATTATGAATTCATACTTTTATTATTTTATTTATTATCTTAAATTAAATTAGTTAATATTATATACTTAAATATGAAGTAATATTTTTTTATTGAATTATTAATATTTTCATATATTAAAACTTGAACGATAAATCGTCCGCAAAAATTCGATTAATCGACCGCATAACGATTAGTCGCTTGACGGTACCTTCTCCGTCCATCGAGCGTATTCTGTTTTTTAAAACACTGATAACAAGTACTTAAAATACTCTAAAAATATTTTTTTTGTATAACAAAAGATTTTGAAATAAAGAAATTACTGAGAATGATAAACATTGATTTCAACATGATTAAACATGTTTGAGACTTTGAATCAAGAGCAAGTAAATCTTTGATGCTTCTAGAAGCATCATAGTCTCACTCGCAAACTTAAATTATTTTTATATATATTCTCAAATTTTAATAAAAAATCAATCAATCAATTTTGATTAATTAATTGAATATAACTAAATTAAATAACGGTTACGAGACAAGTATAAATTTTACTTTGGTACGCCGAGCAATTAGCACAACATCTGATGCTAAATTTAAATTTATAAATATATAGTACAATAATATGTTATGAGGTTGAGTATAAAAAAAATATATAGAGTGAACAAAAACAAGATTCTTCTACTTTTTATTTACTTTTTCCTGCTATGTGTTGCTACGGTGCCTTAGTCATGTACTAATATATATTATATTAGTACTCTCAGTCTCTCACTAATTTTAGAGTACTCGAGAAAATTCGTAAATGATCCAATTATGGAGACGCGGTTATGAACAGCTGGAAAATAAAGATATATTTCCAATATAAATATTTATTCCATGTTTCTAATCCATTATCAGAATTTACCTCTTTCTAGTTTTTATCAAACATCATGCGATCTGACTTATGAGTATATTGACAACGGATGGAGGCCCTATTCTGTCAAAAATACACATCACATTAATTAATATCTTCATTGTTTTATTGGTTACAATCATTATCATTATACTATCTTGATTTCATGCGACAAAAACGTGTAGCAACAACGTGCAGTAATTTTGCGTTGCCTCTGTGTCAATATAATATTTAGTTGTTGACTTGTTGGATGTTCATGTACATCACGGCATCACGCAGTAAGCACCGAGCAAACATATTTCCACCAACATCTGATTCACTGTTCAGTAAAAAGTTAATTCTAATCTCATACCCTTTTAAGTTATTTTGGCGCTAAAGAAATATTGTTTCACTAATCAACTAGGGATAATTTTGTCTTTTCAACTTAATCCCTGTAGTCAGGGATGTTTGGTAAGGAAGCGGCAGGTCGCAGCAGCAGTGTCAGACACGGTTATGCGCGTGATAGTCTAACCGTACGCTGGTATGCGGGTCCCACATGTCGGTCTATTTTCCTCCGCATCTGTTGAACTACTCAACCGTTGGATTATATAATGCTTGAAATTAACGACGGAGATCGGTATGTTAGTTCCGTTTGTTTTATTCCTTTTTGGCTGGAAGTTTCGTTCTGTAAGAAGAGGTGTATAAAAGGGGAATCTCGCAAAAGGAGGGAGAGGGGACCATGTAATGACGTGGCAATGTACAACTGTTGTCAGGTTTGATCCAACGGTCATCGTTCAATCCGCATTCCTCTTCATCAAAGCGATGCCCTCAAGTGAATTGCATGAACCTGGTTTTGGTATTTAAAAAATGCACATGTTTTATTGTCGGAGTATACATTGGCTACCCAAATTCTAGGTTCATAATATCTTGTAATAACCTCACATGAGAGATATTGAATTTGATTTGAGTTTATGAGTTTTCAAATTTTACTTCTAACAACGAATTTGAACAGCAATTTTACAGTTACATTATAAGTCAAGTGTTTGTGTCTATGAGTATTTTGTTTTTTTTTTTTTGTTATTTTGATGTATTTACTTTTCAACTAATTTTGACTGCATGATTCAAACAAAACAAAATAAAAAGTTCACCACTTGAGGCCCTGAACATAAATGCTTGGCTCGGTTGAGTCAATTTCAAATTAATTAAGTGCTGTTATGACTTATGACTACATATCACCAAAAATAACGGGCTACAAGATTCAAATAATATATTAAGAAAAAAGTTTCATACGACATTCTGTTTTATATGTTAAGACCATTTCAGACCTCGGCTCTTTAAAAATATATATATTGAAAAAAGAATGGTTGAGGCTATTACATTAAATTATTAAGAAATTGAGAAGTTTATACACTAAATTGTGACACAGTACAACGGAAAACTATTGAATAAAAACAAAATCTGAAAATTTAAATATTACTAAAAATAAAATATACAATAAATTTAATCATAATTGCATGATGCAGATTTATGGATCTAACAAACATGAATGAACTGAAATAATTTAAATGCATGTATGACCACAGAAAAGTTTGGTATGGTCAATATTAATAAGAATTGCTCAGACTCCGATTGAAATTTTGTTTTCATTGAAATTTAAGTTGGGTGTATTAAATGCTGAGACCAAATCAGAGAATAATCCTGTCATCACTCATCACCATGACGTTGAATGTGACACACACACACACACACACACACACATGAAGCAAAGAATTATGATATATACAGAGTCACACATTAAAGCACCAGTCTCCCCACCTAGGCAAAGTCTTAAGAGCCGGGCCGGGCTTTACAAGGGCCGGGCCTAAAGGGCCTACGAAAGGGCCGGGTAAGGGTCGGGTCTAAAAATGACTTAATAAGGGCCGGATAATAAGGACTTTGTTCTAAGGAAATAGGCCCGGCCCCTCTAAGGCCCGACCCCTATCAGGCTCTCGGGGTTGCAAAGGGCCGGATCAGGGCTTTAATCTATTTTTTTAATTTTTTTTAATTGTGAAAGGGTTTGATAAGGGTTTGAGGGGCTGCCGTGAATAAGGGTTGCAAAGGGCCGGATAAGGGCCGGACGGGATCGGGGCTTGAAAGGGCCGGGTAAATAGAGGCCTGTATTTTTTGAATAAGGCCCGGCCCTTCTAAGGCCCGACCCTTATAAGGCCCGACCCTTCTAAGGCCCGACCCTTACAAGGCCCGGCCCTTTCAAAATCTTAATAAGGGCCGAATCAGGACCGGGTCTGACAGGGCTTTACAGGGGCCGGGCTGGAGGCCGGGGGCTTATGACATATCCCTATCCCCACCGCATCAATTACCCCTATGGCCTTTAGTTATCAAATTAAATAATTTCTTTTGAAACACTAACAATCAGGTTTAAATAATGCACAGGTCTTACAAGTCATTAATCACTTAATTAAAATTTAACGTTAAAAAATAATCTGCTAATAAGTTTTATTTGGATTTCGATACTAGCTATTTCAAGTTTTTAATTAGTAATATAATTTTCTAATAATGAATATTACTCAACAAAAAAAGTAAGCCTACATCACATTGAAGTACCATTCAAAACAGAGCATACACCTTATCACAGATTCACATACCCCTTTAACCTACCAATAACATAAGAAGAAAAGCAGCACTTTCAAATATTAAACCTCTATTATAAGGGAAAATTCAGCACTCTACCTACTGCTCAAGAAAAACAAAATGAAAAACAGGAAATCAAGAAATGAGACAAAATAGTGTTTCTCCTCAAGTATAATACTAATTATATGTCTATCAGTTGATTGAGGTATCATATTATAATAGACCAAAATCTTCTTTCTTACAACTCTATGAGACATAACCATTTGCACGGCTCCTGAGAACAACATTACAAAGACCTATAAACATACATTGCATCCCAAAATAACAACACATGCAAGGCTGCAGTATCTTTATTTCTATTTTTTTCTTCTTTTGATACCAAACGCAGTATTAGAACAACATAGAAGGGAACTAGTCTATTAAACAAGGAACAGACAACAACTGTTGAAGAAAATTAGAGAACTAAATCACTTCTTTAAAAGGGACCGAGAGAAGATCCTCTTACAATGCGGGTTTGTTCGAAGCACTTCTGCATGTGGCTTTATTGCTTCAACCATTGCACTGTGAAGAGATCCCTGTATAACACGATCCAAGATAACATATGAGATCATCAAAAACAAATAAAGGATAAATTAACAAAGAGACTGATATTTACCTTAGAGGTAAGAAGAGCAGTATGTACGACATAATTGGCATAAGGGTCTTGTACCAACTGATCAAAACGGGGCACAGAGAGGAGCTCGAGTATTATCTTTGCCTTGTCATTTTCAGCAAATATTTTGAGACATTTCTCCACCACATTGCTGCTGAATTTCTGTTTCGACAGCTCCACATATCTACCTTCAAACTGTGACGCCAAGTTTGCATTTGCTGATGGCATTTTTAGGTCTAGAACAAATTGGACAACATAGTTCCTAAATTTAAAGAAAATTATTATTAATCAGAATATACTCATAGAAGAATTTGTAGAGAAATGTAGAATATTATTAATCTGTTCCATACCCAAAGGCATCTTGAGCAAGAAGTAAACCATTTGAAGAAACTTCAGCAACAAGCTTAGCTCGATTCACACCAGCAGAACAAGCGATGCACCTTTGCAAGACACAACATCCATGCTGATGTGTAGCGATATTAACACAGTGAGCTGCAGCTGCCTCAAAAATGAACTAGAGAAAGAAAATTATTGAATTTCAATACATAATTACTAAAAACATGCACGTAGATTGAGTCACAAGGCAATGTACCTTGTTATCCTCGCCTTTCAGAGACTGCAAGCACTGCTGTACCACATGATTCCCATTCAAATCTTTCATCAAATCAACAATTCCCGGTTTTAATGCTGAAATAACCAGATTTATCTGATGCCTACTTGAAAGTGTTTCTATCAACTTCTGCACGACCCTAGTTCTGAGAAAAAGGAAATTCAAAATGTCTGATCTTGTATAACAAATCAATTAGTTTAATTGTTGGGTTACAATGGATAATTGTTGGGGGACATTTTTTAACAAATTAGTAATGGCCTTCAACGGTACTTTGGCATGAATGACCACATTAGCATAAAACAACTCAATATTTTTATACACATATCATCATATTTGCATGTACCCCTACAAGATTAGTATATTATGATGGATAAACCAAGGATATAAAGTATGTAGTACACTAATGAAATAAAGTGTGAAATGTTACCCATGAACATTGAGGGATACTTCCACGAGCTTCGCAGGATCTTCTGTGACCAGAGCAACAAGACGCATGCGTTGCTCCTCATCGCACACCTCCAGTAGCTTTTGCATGAGGTAATTCCCAAACTGGTTTACCATGAGCTCCATTGCATGGTCAACAACCTCATCAAATACCAGGTCCACCTGGCGCTTCCCCTGCTCAAACTTCTGTTGCAAAAACCGGCACCCGTGCTGATCCTTTGCCATGTGGTACAAGTGCCCCTTTATCCCCAGTAAATTCTCAAGACTCTGAGATGAATTCTGCAATTTTTTGGCCTTATTGGATTGTGAATAATCCATATTCACTAAATTACACCCTTTGTGGTTCTTTCTAGTCTTCATCTGATCAATGGATGGACCAGGGCCATAATTCAACCGACTTCCTTGTATAATTAAACTTTCTTCACACTTAATTGCCTCAATCGGCTCGATGCCATCCCGTTTTCTTCTCAGTCCAGACCGAAAACCCGAATTAACCGGGTCAAAGAACCTATTGTAGTTCTCTAAATTGACCATTTGGGAATGCAGCAAAGCCTCAGAAATTGAACTAGGAGTATAAGGAAATGGAACAAAGCCATGTCCAGATCCCCTATTAACTGCAAACCTGTTAATTAGACCACCACTGTTACACAAACCCCCCTCAAAATCTCTGAAACTACCAGAACTAAATAAAAGAGGATCAGCCTGAACAGAACAATGTGGAACCTCAAATGCATCATTATTAGAATAATTAGCTGAAAGGTTTAACCCGTATTTAGGAGAAGGGTTAATTTGGTTTGGAGGGAGACTAACCAGTGAGTCCCTCTTATTCTCCAGATACATAGACTGAAGCCTATGGATTAAACTTAGCTGCTCTTCATTAGTCAAATGGGATCCCAAACCGGGCCACGTTTGATCAAGCGACAGTGAACCCGACCCAGTAGACCCGTCAGAGAAAAGAGGTGAAGGTGACCAGTGCGCATGATGACCTCCATCTCCTCCATAACTATAATCATGGTACCTATGGCCACCGATGAGGTTGTTTGATCCAGGGACGGTCATGTCAGGGAATCCATGTATAGAAGGCGTGGATTTGGTTACCATGCCATCGTAGACACCATGAGCATGCGCATGAGCATTGCGATGAGAATGGTTATGATGGAGACGAGAAGGGGAATGGGGGAAATCCTTCAATAGAATCTCCATTTCCTTCTCCTCTCGTTCCATTGACCTCATCGCGTTTCCTTCTCACAAAATAAACAGAAACTACGAAAACGAAGAAAATGGTATAAAAATCTGAGAAAAAGAGGGAAAATCGAAGAAAATATGAAGGAGATAGAGAATCAGATCGAGAATAGATGATCGATTGCGACTGTGACTAGATCGAAACATCCATTTTTTGCTTCTGATTTTTCTTCTATTATTTGGATTTTTTGGAGCAGCTGGAGAAGCATGCAAAGAGGTGAGAATCGTCTCAACCTGGATCCACTCAAAAAGAAGCAGAAGTGAGAGAAGAGACGGTTTACAGTGTTTATATAGTGATGTTATCCCAGTTACACTAGTATCTCTACTGTGAGAGACAGAGGAGTGAAGGAGGGGTAAAAAAATAAGGGTTATTTGCTTTCGAAATTGTTAAGGAAGAAAAGAGATTGGCATTTAAATTTTTACATCAAAATTATTAATTTTATTATCTTTCAGATTAGAAGATAGTCTTTTCTTACTCTAATAAAGAACTAACCACTGCAAGGTGCATCGTTATAGGGTCAACAGAACGATCAGACAGCAGATATTTTGTTATAGGGTCAGAATTATTATTAGAATTATTATTATTATTAGTAGTAGTATTATTTACTTTACTAATTATTTATTTCATATCAAAATTTAATTCTTCGAACACCCATCTATTCGTTGAGTTTATCTACGTCGATCGGAGTTTGATGACAACTTTTGATATTCATGCGATAACGTATACCCACTCAGCGTAATATATAAGAATTTGAAATTTCTTTAATATTGTGAACGTTGGTTAGAGTTCGAAATATATAAACGATTTTGATTAATCCTCAGCATTTTTTTTCAGCTTAGGCCGGTGTATTAATTTAGTGAAAAAATAGTGCTCATTTTTACTATTTCAAATAGTATGAAAATAGTCTTAATTTTTTGCTGTCATTATTAGTAAAAATATTATTTGAATTGTAAATTTGAAATAGTGGCGAACAAAATGAATAAAGTAATAAAATATTATTATTTTCTTAAATAAAAATAATAATATAATAAAAGAACGATACAGAATGATAATAAAAAAAATTAATAATAATCTAAGAACAAATATTATAATATAATTATTATAATGAGCTAGGCTATGGATGTCACACGCCAGAAATAACAAACAGGTTGGAGTGACTCATCCCTGCCACGTGTACACGAAGACGAGCACACAAAAGGCTTGAGGATAAATACAATGAATAATAACTTTAAACAAATCAGTGACACAACACATAACAAAGTATATTTTTTATTTGATCACAAATGTTAATAGTATGTACATAAAAATGTATCAGAAAAGTGAAAGTGAAAATATAAGAAATAAGAAAATGGTCTCGCTGATACATCGACGATCATTCGTCTATCTATCCTAACTGTAAAATTGGATAAAATAAAACTAAAGAAAAACAAAAGCGAACACCTGTGATCTCCACCTTATGCGCCCTCGTCAAAAGCTCCATGCTTCTCACCTGGACCCCACAACTGTTGTAACTAACAATTTATTTGTATTTGTCGATTTTCAAAACAAATTGCATTTTACCACCATTTCTTTGTTTGAGATTTTCATAGGAAATTACAAGCAACTCAAAGAAAAGTGGAGAAGGAAGTGCGAAGAACGAGCTCAACATGAAGAACAAGATTCGAGCATAGTTTTAGATTTAATTGTCAAATTGTAATATTTAAATTTGAGGTTGAAAGGAGCAAACAAATAAAAAATCAACCTCTGGCGTTATAACGCCAGAGTTTTCCAAATCTCAAATAAGACACAACAAAAATCTTTCGCAAAATTCGTTACATAACACCAAGTACCGTTATAACACCAGACCAAAGAAAAACCATAATTTGGCTAAGTATTGAACTCCCAGAGACAACCGTTACATAACGCCAATTAGCGTTATAATGCCAGACCAAAACTAGAATTTGGTTAAGTATTGAACTCCCAGAGAAAACTGTTAGGTAACAGTAAATTAGAGTTATAACGATAACCATGAAAGAGATCAGAATTTGACAAACTACTGAGCTCCCAGAGAAATCCATGTAACGCCAAGATAGCGTTATAACAGTATCTTGTTTCTTCTGAAAAAATTGAAAATAAAATAGGAAATAATCTTTTGAAATTTTAACTTAGCGTTATAATGACATATTTTGTAAAACCCACCACATTATTAAATTAAATTAAATAGTTAATAATGTACATATATAAAATAGAATCTTATTTATAAAAATATAATGTTTAAAAACAAATAAAATAATAAGATAAAATAAATAATTGTACTTAAATAAGATATTAAGACAAATATTGAAATAAATAAAGGCTAAAATAAAAATAAATACACTACGTACATATTTATTTATTTTTAAACAAAGTAAAATAAAAAATGCATATATAAAACTCAATATGCAAAAGAGAGTAAATATATGCATAAATTGTTGGAATTGAGACGTCAAATTCAATAAATAAAATTTAGACTACGTGTTATATGATTATTATATCGAGCATGGCTAAAATAATATGCATAGTACACCACATAACGTACTATGCGTCCATTTGTATTTAATTTGGTCATTAAATTGATATTTAAGTTGCTCAATAAATTCTTCATATCAAACTCTTGTAGGAAATAAAATTTTGTAATTTTTAGAGATTTCTTGTTATTTTTTAAATATTTTTTAAAAACAGCCCAGAAATGGGACTTTTGTAGTATTAAATCTGGACTGTTTTTAAAAAATATTTAAAAAATAGCAAGAAAGCTCTAAAAATCACGAAATTTGATTTCCTACAATATTTTCATATGAAGAATTTATTGAGCAACTTAAATCTCAATTTATTGACCTATATATATATGCATAGTACGAAATGGGGTGTACTATGCATATTATTTTAGCCATGCTCTTATTATATCACATACTGTCATCAATATTACGAGGAGTAATATCAAGTATGCCATAAATGTGATTAATTTATACAAAGGCATAATACGTATTTCGCTAAGATTCTGGGTACGAACACATATAAAATTTAATGCAAATTAATTTTAATTGTTGATTGATCGATTATGATTAATTCAACTAATGCTAGTGTTAAAATGTCAGAATTATCGTTAGGGCCTAATCAATTGATTTGGGTAAAGATATCGAACAAATTAGTTTTAATTTTCGCACAAAGCAAATTAATTTTAGTTTACTGCCAAAATAATTAGGAAAAGGAAAATAGCAGTACAACAATAATAATTATTTTGTCCTAAACAAGTTTGAATAGATTAGAAATGAAGTTCATATAAATTTTATTTTCATCAAATTGACTGAATTTTTACGTTGACTCACGAAACCTGTAACAATCCCCATCCTTTTCGGAATTGAGACCATGTAAAATATGGGCGGAGTTAACTTTCCTTTGAAATAAACAATTAAACATATAAACTATTTTTTTCGCAAAAACATTATTTTCAATTAAAATTTTTGTGCAAAAGAAGTAACACACTAACAAAAAAAAACTGCTCATTTCATTTAATAAGGTACAAATATGTCCATCAAAAGAGGTGTCACTATTCTTGTAAATCTTTACACATATATTCAAACAAGTGTGCTTTCTAAGTACTTTAAAGTGTCCTTAAACTACAAAACTCAAAGAAATATAAACAAGTTAATACAATACTTGATGTAGGTGAAGCATGGTGAAAATCCAACAATAGAAATTAAAAATTGTGATTTAACCCGAAATAGCTCTTGTGTTTCATCCTAAAGAAGAGGTTATTTAATCTATTTTCACTTAGATAGCAGATTTTTCTTCATACATAAAGACTTTTGTTACTATAAGGTTGTTAAAAATAAAAGATTTACAACGATACAAAAGACATTATCTCCTATTAGGATGTTTACCAAGAAATTAAACCATTCTTCTGACGGGACATGTAGTACCACCGAATAGAGGGGGTCAAACTTTCAAGGGATAAAACCTAACATGAGAGTACGCATTTGTATCAAAGTAAATATTAAGTTTCTAAAGGCCTTAAAGGAACAAAAACCTCCAACTATGAAGAGAAATTTACTATCTAAAGAAAAAATAGATTAAATAGTTATTCTTTGTGGTAAAACACAAGAGTTAGAGTGAAATCGGAATTTTTAATTTCTATTGTTAAATTTTCACCATGTTTCACCTACATCAAATATTGTACTAACTTATTTATTTTTTTGTGTTTTGTAGTTTAAGAACCCTTTCAAGTACATAGAAATCACACAAGCAACTTGTATTTTACCTCTAGCTAATCAGAGAAATGAATGCAAATGAAACCAATTCTCGAGATAAATGTACGATTTGTTTAGAAAATTTCACAAACTCAAGACCCGCAATTGTATGTAATTACTTCGTTACTTGTTTTTTGTGTGTTTTTATTTAGTTTTCAAGTCAAACTCCGTCAAAATGTTATATAAACCTACTCTCTAAGACTAGATCAACTCATTCATGAAACTTAAATGCAAGAGAGATTATAAGAAGATGAATAATATGTGGAGTACATGCATGATATAACAGAGTAGATCATTCTCATGTCCCGGTTGAAGGCGTTGGACATGGAAAAACACAAAAATAACATTTCTTTCACCTATAACTCAATATACCAAAAATAATTAAGATCCAAACAACATTCATTGAATACAAACAACACTTTCACTAATCAAATTAGTAGTCAATTATTATTAATCCAAGACAAAAACAACAAACATCACAATTATTTCGTTGCAAAAATAATAAAAAAATTACCTTAAACAGAGGAATGAGGAGGAGCGCCCTAGTGATTTGAAGGAGTTGGCGAGAGGACAAAAGCACTCGATCGATGGAGTGACCAGGTGGGTAAGAAGAGAGAGCGATCAGCTTTGTGTGTGATAGAGATCAACATAGAGGTGTGGAGGCAGCCAAATGAGGGAAAGAGAGGGAAGAGATCCTTTCGAGAAAGAAGAGACGGTCAGGAGGAAGAGAGAGACAGAGAAAAAAGAGACGGGATATTTATTTTTTGGATTGGAGTTAAAAGCGGCAGTTATTTAAAATAATTATTGCTCTAGGAGGAGCTACGATAACAATTATTTTAAATAATTGTTGTCTTAAAAATTTTGAAAAAAATAATTCTATAAGATAAGGCAGCAATTGTTTATTAAATAAATGTTGTCCTTGCTATCTCTAGGACAACGGTTATTTTAAATAATCGCTACCTTAACCTCAGAATTTTTTTTACACTTTTGCCAATTTAACAAATTAGTCATTAATCATTGTTTTATGGGGTTGCTAAATCTCCTTTCTGTTGTAGTGAAATACGAGTAAATACAAATAGACACATTAATTTGATAATTTTAAGATCACAAACATTTTGGGCCATTAAATTTTTTTAGAAAATATGTTATACTTAATATTTTATTCACAATAAGTTCGGGGTTTTTATTATGTTCGATTTATGTTATTCTTTTGAATTTTTTATGTCTTGAACGATTTTTAAATTTAAAATGCAAATATTGAAAAAAAAAGAGATAAAATAACGTTTAAACACGTGATGCACAATTAGGTCTGTTATTTGAGCGAGTTCGACCGAGTCAGGGCTAGCTCGAACTCGGCTCGTGAATTATACGAGCTGGCTCGACTCGAATCACTAGTGTTGTTTCGAGCTGAAAATTCAGCTCATATTCGACTCGCGAAAAACTCAAGCCGGATCGTAACTCGTTAAATAGCTCGAATTTACAAGTCAGTTGGTTAAAATCTTATAAAATTATGTCGTTTATGCATTGAAACATTGACTAAAGCTACTTATGCAAGAATAAAATTGACTATAATTTATATCAATATATAACAGAAGAAGTTTATGAAAAAAAGTTAAAATGAAGGTACCAACATATTATATGTCACGTTAGGAGAAAAAATACATGCAGTGCAATAATCTGAACGAGTTAATGAGCGAGCTGACAATAGCTCGAACTCTGTTCGTGAATTATACGAGCTACACAATTCGAATTAGATTAGCTCGAGACTCGAGTTTAATATAAACGAGTTGATAATAAGCTAAAATCCGAACGAATTACGCTATGCACAATACATCATTACGTATCGTTTTATTAGGAAAGTCGTATCACGCACCTGCTTGAAATAGCACGGTTGAAACAAGATGTCTTGACTTGCACATTTCTGCATAGCACAATCTGATCAGCGACACACAAGTACCAGACAGGTACATGTATCGGTGTTTTGAAAGTCGATCGTAAAAGTCGATTAATCGTCCGATTAGTCGTAGTCGGTGTGTAAATCGTCACATATAATATTATATGAAGGACATTTAGCAGATAAGAATGATTTCTTGGCTATAAAATCAGATTAATCGTTTGCCAAACTGGTTGGTCGGTCGTGTAATTCCTTTATCAACTAACTAAATTTTCAAAATAATTAAAATATAATAAATATACGCATATTACATTTACAAAATTACTAAAATATCATTTCATACATTTAAATCTCTATTATTATTTCCTAAATAATTATTCATAAATATGCGACTAATTTATTTTTTATTGAGTTACTCAGTTACAAAAAAATTATATATTAAAATTTGACATCAAATCATTCACAAAAGTTTGATTAATCAAGCGTATAAAATTTAGTTGCTCGACGTTACTTTTTCTGTTCGTCGAGCGCATTACGTTTTTAAAAACACCGACATACACGATACGTCATGATACAAATTATCAAGTGTGCACATAGACACTTATCTTCGCAAATCAGTTCACCAAAACATTAGAATTCATAATACCAGGAGTATATTAATCGTTTAACCAAAACAAGCAACGCAAAATCTCCGAATACCTATATTTGTTAAAAATCCTAATTGTTTTTTTAGTGAAAAAATATATAATTTGGAATCCGTATTTTTAGAATGATCAGAAATTTTTTGGGAAGAATTTACAGTTTTACTGAGTGAGCACTGTAGCAATGTTGTAGCAATTACTATACGAACATGTCAAAAACGTTGTAGCAACGTTGAGAATCAGAGAGCGAACATGTAATGTAATTTCATAGGATACTAATTCCTGCATTTGAACTGTATGAAACTATTTTTTATATGAATTTACATTTATAATCCTCCATTCTATAGAGCATGGCTAAAATAATATGCATAGTACACCACATAACGTACTATGGGGTCATTTATATTTAATTTGGTCATTAAATTGATATTTAAGTTGCTCAATAAATTCTTCATATCAAAATCTTGTAGGAAATAAAATTTCTTGATTTTTAGAGCTTTCTTGCTATTTTTTAAAAACAGTCCAGAAATGACACTTTTGTAGTATTAAATTTGGACTGTTTTTAAAAAATATTTAAAAAATAACAAGAAAGCTTTAAAAATCACAAATTTTTTTTCCTACAATATTTTCATATGAAGAATTTATTGAGCAACTTAAATTTCAATTTATTGACCTATATCTATATGTATAGTACGAAATGCAGTGTACTATGCATATTATTTTAGCCTCCATTCTATATTAAAAAAAAAATCGAATCGAAAGAGCAAAATCTTACTCGTGCTAGAAAAAAAACCACATATCCGTAACAAACAATTTGAATCCTTTGTTATGAATTGAGATGGAGTGTTCAGATTCTCTGTGGTACATAGATAACTTTCAACATGTATCATTCACTACGTATATAACCTGAACCAATTGAATATTGGATAATGTTTCGTAGATATCACATTTGATATCAATTATTGATATTGATTTTATTATGCGCATTTAGTTGAGTTATAATGCACATTATTTGAGTTATTATGCATGTTATATCATAACTATTTCAGTACAAAAAATAACATGTATAACTATTTCATTACAGAAAATAACATGCATAATAACTCAAATAATGTGCAACGATAACTCAACTAAAGATGCATAATAAAATCAACAACGTGTATAATTATTTCATTACAAAAAATAACATGCATAATAACTCAAATAATGTGAATGATAACTCAACTAAATGTACATAATAAAATCGATATCAATAGTTGATATCAAATATGATATCTACCTATCAACTCCCTTGAATATTTACTATAACCTTCACGAATTGAATATTTAACGGACTTGTGTAGGAGCAAGTTCAGGTCCACGTTGTTGCTTGATTTTGAAATACGTACTTATTTTTTTGTTGGGTCCAGAAAAATAGCTTAAATTTTAAAAGGTGTCTGAGTTTAATTTCAAATTTAACTATGAGTGTGTAATTTCTTTTGAAAAGCCCGTCAAAGTAGAAATTAATAACACATGTGTCTCTTGATTATATACAAATGAATTTTTTTCAAATTAGTCTAAAAAAGTGTGGCCTTGCTTGGTTAGGGGCCTGGATCCTGTCCTGGTTCCACACTTTGAACTAGTCTTCTACAAGCAAAAAAAAAAAAAATATGAGCCTTGCATAGAGGCGGATTCATTAGAAGAGTACAAGATTTAAATTTTTTGAGGGATTCAAAATGATGCATCTTTTAAAAAAAAATTCAAATTATATGTTTTGAAGATTTTTTTTTCAATTGTATAAAAAGTTTTGAAAAAAAATAATTCCGCCCTGCACCTTGTCTCTAATAATTCTAACAAGTAGGTAGAGTATTGACAAAATCCGGATGGATTCGATCCGGCCCGACAAACTCGAGACCGCCACTCGGTCCGACCCGACCCGAGGGCAAATCCGTGCGGACCCGTCCAAATAAACTGAGGGTCAAAGACAGATAGCGGCCAATATTTTTGGAAAAACCCGACTTATATCCAGCCCAGGATTGGACCGACCCGCACCGACCCGACCCGCCTAACCCTTCTTAACTTGCCATTAACCCGTCTTTAACCCGTCGTTAATCCGCCATTAATATTTCCTTTTATTTTGTAATAAATTATTTGAATTTTTATATTTTTTGAATTCTAAAATAAACTTAACAGATTCTTTTTTTTTATAATTTTTTATTTTTGACATTTTATTTTTCATTTTTGTAATTTTTGCATTTTACTTTGATCTTTTTTTGGAATTTTTCGAAAAAAACCCGACAACCCGACCAATCCGACTCAGACCCGCCTCAAACCCGCCGGTTCGCCGACCCATGGGCTAAGATGAGTTGTGGCCGGCCTATAAAATTTGAACCCGTGAAAACTCGGCCCGACCAATCCGTGGACCAGCCAACCCGTTGGACCGGACCGTTGTCAAATCCCTACAAGTAGGCATGTCAAAAGTTCAGAACTTTAACATAAATCCTATATTTCGTTTAACGTTTCATTTAACATACGTAAAATTTTGTTTTTTTCATGTTTCGTTTCGTTTCCTTAACGGAACAAAGATTTTTTTTCTTGAACGTTTCGTTTAAATAAAAGCAAACGGTTATAACGATCAAACTTTTTAACCGTTTGATTTTGAAGCTCAAACTGACTAGAAAAATATCAAAATTACAAGTATACACTAACAAAATTATAACATTGATTACATATGAAATTCACATACTACAAAATAGCTTGAAATGTCTGAGATTCACATACATGACCTTTCAAAAGCTTGAAAAGCCTAAAATTTACATACATGACCCTTGAAAAGATTAAATATACTACTTACCCTAATCTCAATTCAGATCTTAACTATTTTTCAGATATTACCAAACTCGGTCAATGGTTAAAAAATATTTAAACACATCAATCATCACTAAAAAACATTGTTACATATGTGAGGAGCCAAAGAAACTAACTAACAGTCTCCAAGTTTTTAAACTAACTCACAAAACAAACTACTAACAAGCAGGCAACAAGGCAACTTAAATATGAAACATTCAGGTGTTATCAGTTCACCGAGATCTTGAGTATCATTGACAACATCATAATCAATTCAATCCTTTCAATTTCTACTGGGCTTTCTAATTTCAAACCTGCTCCGACGCTATATAGTTAAAAAAACAACTTAAATATCAAGTTCAAAAAACAACTAAATTTAACTAATAAGCAACAATAAGCAAGCAAGTTCTTTAACAATCAACTGAGATCTAATTGCCAACAAGCAACTAATATAACCATCAACTGTGGTGCACAAGAGCAACTAAAAATCAATTGAGGTTCAGAAGAGCCAGCAAATCTATCAAACAATTTAACTAACAAGTCAAAATTGTGCCAGCATGCAAATCTATCTAGCAAGAAAACAACTTACAAGCAACAAATTTAACTAACAAGCAAAGAAAACATACTCAGCTGAAGACAGATCGAGCTCAGTCTCGTAACTAGTACCGTCAGATTCAGTCTCAACCATAGTTACGAGAAAAAACACCTACATGCAAATTAAAAAAACAATTAAAGAAATCTTACAAAAAAAAATCAAGGAAAAAACAAAATAAATTAAAAATTACCTTAAAATTACTTGCTCGTTCTTTCTTTCTTTCTCTCTCTCTGTTTCTTTCTATCTCTCTCTCTTTTTCCTTTCTTTTTTCTTGTCATTTTTCTTGCCCATCAACATAGAGATATATAGCCAAGGATCACTCATGATTGCGAGAGGTCGCGAAGAAGTTTGGTCGACGATCTTGTCATTAGTCTTTCAGCACCTAGCAACTAGCATTTGGCAACCGAAATGATAACCTTTCTCTACTTTTTAAGCTTACTAACATTCGCAAGTACACTAGATGTTGGAAACCATGTGACAGACCGTCCAAGTCAGAGCCTCATCATCGAAATCAGGCTAAGGTTTAGGAAAAAGAGGGTGATGGTCTCAAGCAAGGGGACATAATAGGCGCCACGTCATTCATAGATCGCCAAGAAGTGACCAACAGTGCCCGAACCAGAGTGCCACGAGAGCGGTGCGAGAGAGAGAGAGGGGGGGCTAATCGCCAGATCGTGTGAGAGAGATCAGAAGGCAATGAAGCGACGATCTAGAATTTGGGATTTTACTCTGATCCCCCTCTATTTCTCTACCTTAACTCTTCTGGAATCGAAGCATTCTATACATGTAGAATAATAAACGAAAGAACGAAAATTAACAAAACAGAACTGATTGATTTCGCAAATCGTTTCGTTTTTGTAGCGAAACTAAATTCAGTTTCGTTAATCGTTTCCTTGAACCAATAAAACAACAATCTGTTTTGTTTAACATTTCGACATGACAAAACGAAACGTTAAAACGAAAATTTCCTTTCGTTTGCCAGACCAACTAACAAGGGTGCCAATACGAAAAAATCGTCTTTTGGAGCTGGAAAGTTCCGTTTGTGGGCCGAAAAATTATAATTAATGCATATATATTTTGGACATCAAGTGTGTAGTTTTAGTTTTTGCATCCAGCCCATTTTTTGGTCAGCCCCTCCAACAGTTACAATTTCAGAACATTGTGCAGTTATTAATCTTATATTGTTCATGGAAGTGTACCGGGCTAACTACAACCGGTATGTTTAGGCTCATGAAAATTAGTTCAGCTTATGCAAGCGAACTCACTGTTAACAGGATGCGTCAACCATTGATTCCATGAACCCAGGTGTGTTCCTTTCAGGTACCTTTAAGTTAGTTCTTCCATCTGATATTTTTTGTTTTTCAGAAATCGAGCATCTACATTAGAGCAATTTAATTAAATTGCTAAACAATCACGTCATCACTTTTAGTAATTAAAGAGATTATAAATTGCTAATACTCTATCCTAACAATTCTATGCATTGAGTAAAAAGAATTGAGAAAAAAATTTGATCCAATCATTTTGACATTGTGGCAATTAAGCAATAATTGCTTAATAAACATATTTGCTAAATAAGCAATAGACATGCAACCCAACAATTACAAAAGCAATTGACACATCAACATAAGCAATTGCTAAGCAATTACCAATGTAGATGCTCTAATGTCAGTTCATGTGAAAACTTCGCAAATCGCGATAATTTTCAAACAACAAGTTCTTGAGACAAATTAGTTCTTCCAGTGCATTGTGAATCTAGGTTGATTTCAGCTTATGGCAGATTAAGCTTGAAGATTTTATGGCTAAACTAAGGATTAACTCGGGTTAAATTACGTTCAAGTTTGAGCTGAATGCACATTTGAGTTAAATGAGAGCTGAAGCTTTTTTTTTTAGGAAAAGATGGAGGTAGGTCTCCAAATTTTATTAATTCGATCACGATTGTAATGTACTGTACAAATAATATTTACAAAAGAGGAAAATAAGAAAAGTAAGAACAGAGAATAAGGGAAACAGAGAAGAGGCTGGAATCACTACTACATCGTTGTTATTCCATATTGAACCAATTGTTTACTTCTAATATTACCTCTCTGACTATCTGAATTTCATCATCTCGTTTGTCTTGAAACGTTCATCTACATCGTTCTCGCCAGATGACAAAACTGATGGTAACCTCCAACTGAGTGGCACGAGTGTCTGACTGATTGTCTGGTGATACAATGAAATTCGAGTTGCTTGAGATGTCCCCTATGTAGCTTCTGACTTTCATTGTGAAGGTGCATTCATTAAAGATGTGCTTGGCCATCCAGCAGCTGCTCTACATAGCTAACAAAAACTCAGTAAAATGCGAGCTGAAGCTGAAACCACTTCTGTATATTTCTGTTTAAATATGTAATCCATCATTGTAGTTTCAATAAGCCAGGAGGATGAATCAATGCTTAGAAATTTGATCTATGAATAAAGCTATGTTCATAGATATTTAATATGTTGATATTTGAATTTAGAATTAATGCTTAGAATAGTTCTGCTTTATTGCAATTGTGCCCAAAATGCATTAATTCATCAGATTTTTTTTTAATCCTGAAAAAAAAAGTTATATGTTTCTTTAATTTAAATTTATGATTTTGCAATTTGCAAAAGATGGTGAAATGGATCCTTATTAAAAGGTTGAATTAGCAGTACTTGGATAAGAGGATTAGAGCACAAATTATTTCAGTTGATTTCAATTTTGTTTAATTCCAATGTTCTGTATATTATTTCGTGAAATAGATTTATAGTTGCTCGGTAGTTATCTATATTGATTTAGTTTCTTCATGGCAATACTGGGTGAATGAAGGGGTACTGCTGGAACTTAGATCAAGGCTGATATTTTCTCTGTGAAGATAACGATAAACAGCAAAACAAAGTGTATTCTTGGAAATAGAAAATCTAATGTATAGTTCTTATTTTTGTAATTTCAATTTTACCAGAATAAAATTATAGTAACGATGCTTCTTCTACAATTTATATTGTTTCAAATAATTCTTCATGTTCTACAGTATGATTTATCTAAAAGGTATAACTCGCATGAATAGTGCCACTCTGTAGGAATGTAAACTGAATGAATAATGTAACTTCTTTCTACATGCAAAATGTATAATGTTTCAAATAATACTTAATTTTCTAGCATTTTCTTTGCCAGGTGGTCAAACTGTTGTTTAACGTTCATCCTAGTCACGTTCAAAATTGTGCACCGGACCCGCCAAATTAGTTAGCGTTTCCCGCTTTGAACTAATCCAAACAAGAAAAAGAAAAGAAAATAAAGAAGCTTTCTCTTTAACCATTCTAACAATAGTCAAGTGCAAACCATATCCTAGTTGTCTCCTGCCCTTCTTTGGTGCTAGCTGTTTCTCTCTCTTCCCCTTCTCTTCTCCTCTGCCACCTCTCTCACCACCTCTCCCTGGAAACCTCCTTTTTCCTGGGCTAATTATACCTGTTCTCCTTTTGTTATCATCTCCTTTAATTTCCTCTGCACAGTAACACACCCTGATGGCGGACCGGGTCCCGCCGGGGCCCAACTCTACCGCTTTTGGCTCTCCCGTCGTCCACCCGGCCGCCGAAAACGATACAGAACCCGACCCAGAGCCTGATCCCAACTCGAACGAGCACCCATGGCTGCCCACCACTCGTGAAACGTACATTGTACAGGTACCTAAAGATCAAATATACCGTGTGCCTCCTCCAGAGAATGCCGCTTTGGTTGAGCGGTATCGCAACCAGGGGCAAAATCGTACGACTCGGAGCCCCGTTTTGACATGTCTAGGATGGTTGTGTGTTGCGATCCTTGCAATTGCAATCTTATGTTCAATTCTAGTGGTGATTTTCTTTGCCACTGTCAGGCCAAGCAAGCCGCGGTTCACCGTGGAACAGTTGCATGTTAAGGACCCGACAACCGCGAGACCGGACTACGAGTTTACTATGAGTTTGCGCAACCCTAGTGGGTCAATGAGTTACTTGTATGAAAAGGATGGTAAGGCAATTCTCTCGCACCGAGATGTCAACATAGCAAAAGGCAAAACACCATCATTGGATCAGGATAGCAAAGATGCAAGCACAATTAAAATTGTTACGGAAGGGTTGAAAATGGTGGTCCCAAAGCAAATTGCGAAGGCGCTAAAAGGGTCAAAAGACGACGTGGCGCTCAAGCTTGAACTGGAAATCGCAGTTTCAGCTAAAGCATGGGGACTTGATATAAAAGGGATGCATATCATCGTTTCATGTGATGTGACAACCAAGGGATTGGCAAAACAACCGAGGATAAAAACGCAAAGTTGCGAAACACATCTTAGGATATGACGGGATTAAGGAGATTGTGCAAAACTTGAAGAAATGCAACTAATTAATTCAATTTCATGGGATCAGATCTTTGTGCTTTTCATTATTTTCTTCTTTTCTGGAGTTGTTTTCTGTGTGAAATGTTTTATTTGTTCATAAAGTTTGGCCATAGAGACTATATATTGGTACTTTTAGATTAAGGATTAAATAAAATTTAGAGGATTATCTGTTTATTTCCAAGTTGCATTTACAGGGTGACTGAACTGAAGCAATCTTTTCAGTTTGTGCAGTTGATTTTTCTATTTTTTTTGTTATTATTTCATTTCATCTATACAGTTCATGTGGAGGTGAATGTCAATTTTTGTATGCTTCCATTACCAGATTTATTTAGACCAATATCTTATAATTTAAAGTTAGTATTTGTTCTCGACAATGTATGAAATAAGATGAAGCTTGTATATAATTTATGACCTTTTTTTTTTTAAGGAGAATTTATGACCTTTTTTTAATGAAAATGAAGAAGGCACAACACCTCATCTCTGCAAAGGGCTGCTGATGGCTTGGTATTGAATTGGAAAAGAAATTTTAAGGTTCTTGCAATTAAATTCCTTTCTGCGTGGAAACTTCTGTTGAAATGTTTTCTTCTCTCTTTAATTAATATAATTTCTAAGTAGGCCATTGCCTACTTACCTCAAAAAAAAAAAAGAAATGTTTTCTTCTCTTCTTTTCTATTTTTGGAACTGTTTATCTGTTTTAATTTTATTCTCAATTGCGTGTGTTAAAAAATAAACATTTACAGATATTTTGCGATATGGAGAATTCTCTCAAAACAGGATGCATGGTGAATTTAAGGTGGAGGATCCGAATATATAAATGTTGGGAAACTACTCTTTTTCTTTAAAAAGAAACAGTAAGGTCAATTCATATTGGATAATGTTATTATGTAGATGTGGCGTTATCATGCACATTATTTGAGTTATTATGCATGTTATAGCATAATAATTATTTCAGTACAAAAATTAACATGTATAACTATTTCATTATAAAAAATAACATGCATGATAACTCAAATAATGTGCACGATAACTCAACTAAATGTGCATAATAAAATCGACAACATATATAATTATTTCATTACAAAAAATAACATGCATAATAACTCAAATAATATATAGTATAATTCAACTAAAGATGCATAATAAAATCGATATCAAATATGATAACTAAGTATCAGCTCCCAAATATCCAAACTTATATTAGTAACAGAATTCCTAGATTCCTACTATTTCAATCTTTAATTTGTGGCTTATATAAACCGTAGCACCTATTATTAATTAATAAATTCAAAGTCGTGTAATGTAAGCCCAAATATCCAAACTTATAAGTTCAGTAAATAAAATCATAAAAGCCTAGTACTGTAGACTTGTAAAACCCAAATGTCCGAACAGAATAAATACTAAAAGTTCCTTATTGAGCCAACGGCCCAATGTTTGAATTGTCTTGTTGTAACAAAGGGAACATTCTGGTCGCGTTATCTAACGCACGAAACAGTGAAGCAAATATCAATTTGCGTTAACGATTGCGTTTTAGAAATGTAACGATTTTCTCTTGCGTGTTACATTGTATTTATAAACATAAATTTTTTCGCGTTGATTGTTGTGTTTAAAATTAACAGTCAAAACGTTAAAAATGTTGAATTTTATTGAAATGTGTTCTAACTACACAACAGAACAAAAAATTCAGAGAAAAACTTTGAAAATACAACATGTAATTAATCCAGTAGCATAAGAGTGTATTTTATTTTGTGGGAGGTATTGATTTCCACATTTTAAGACATGCTGTTTTTTTTATATCTTATGTTTATTTAAATTTGCTTAATCCTCACACTAAAAAGTAAAAATAGATACAACCTTCTTTTTCATCTTTCTGGGAAAACTTCTTTACATTTCAAAGCTCAATGGGCACATATGATGATATGAATGAATACCAAGCATGTGACCTAGTTTAGTGGGGGTTCTCTGTTTCACGTTATGTGAAACAGATTCTAGCATAGTAGCATGTGTTGTTGACGAGTTGATATCATTGCTCAAGTTCTCTTGGAAGCTTATCGCTATCGCGCAGCACGAAACGATCGGTTAGGATTTGTTGTGCGGTAGAGAACGATGTGCCGTGATTTGATTCAGAGAAGTTGAATTTTATAATTTTAATAAGTACGTTTAACGTAGATTAGACGGTCCAAAATTTTTTGCGTGTCACCTACCGTTTAGTAGACGATTTGAATTCAGTTCTCTTGGGACCTCATTATTGACTTGTAACAGAAGTTGCACTAAAAACCCTAAATAGAGAAGTGGAATGCTTAAATGGCATTGCGATATGATGATGTTGGTGTTGTGGCATGACATTTAGGGTTGTCAACGGTATTTTTTACTCGTTATTATATTCATATCGTATTCAATAAGACGAATGTGAATAAGAATGTTTTTCGTTATATAATCGAATATAAGTATGAATAAGATTTATTATTCATTAATTAAGTGGACAAGAATATGGGTAAAGACTATTTCGTATCCGTTATTCTATAGAGTAAATTATGAAAAAATAGTAGTAGAAAAATTAGATAGGAGATGAAAATATTTATATTTTAGTTAAAATGATTTGAGTTGAAATCGATTGTATATTTATATCTATATTTTTATATTTATGTAGAGACACGTTTGTATCAAATAAATAAGTTTTGATAGTTTATTTATAAAAATTAGAAAATAATAATTATACAAATATTATCCTCTTTCATTCGTTACACGTTCGTTATTTGTAATTTTAACTGATAAAAGTAGAATATGAATAAGTCAAATTTTAACGGATATAAATATATTAAGGATAAGATCAATTTCATACGATACGGATACAAAAATATCTGCATCCAACCCGTATCGTGCCCATGAACCATTTTAATAACGTTTTACCAATCAGATCATCACATAATCACACAATTGTTTGTTTTTATTTCTCTTTTCTTATTAGTGGTTAATTACTGGGTTTACCAAATTTACCAATATGCAACTCTAATTATCCATGACACAGAAGTTGTCTATTCTATTAAAGGCTAGTGCTATGATGATGTAGCGAAACCCTACAACATTATCTTGATCCAAAGGATGAGCACTACATGCATAATTTAACATAAATTAGTTGCACTCGATTATTACGACATGCATTAATTGTTCTTTCGAATTTATCTAGTGGTTTGACATTCCAAACCTAATCCCAACAACATTCGTCAACGAAACAAGGATATAAATAATATATCCCATTGGTTCAAAACTCTCTTATCCATTTATCATTGATCCACTAGCACTTCAAGCAGTAGTCGATACTTAAAAAAATAAAATGAAAAATAGAAAGGTGCACATATAAAAGTTGTGGTAGGAGTAAAGATTGATGGCATCTTGGTGCACTTGCGATGATGAGTGCCACACGCACTATGTTGACTTAATTTTTTAGATTGGTTGGTTGACATTTTACAAATACAAATAGAAAAGGCATTTTTCTTCATGCCAGAGGTGCGATATTGCTCGGAACACATGATGTTGAACCTAATTGGCACAAAGAATGCAACTAGAGTACTTACAGGCTCGCTGACAAATCAAGTAGAATTCTCTTCGATCTTCATCACCAAAATATAATAATATTTTTTCAGATAAAAAAAAGAAAATCAAAATTTTCAACTTGACAATAAGGACGTTGAATTAGCTATACTACAACGGCAATAATTTAAATTTGCGAGTAATATGTCATCAACATACAAGATCAAGACCATAAAGACATGTTGTATGTTAGGGACCAAGACCAAAACTTGCGAGTAGTAATGATAATGACATGTTGCATCAGATCAAGAATTATCTATTTAGAAACTTTGAGATAAAAGATTTTGGTGATGTCTCGTTTGTTCTAGGAATAGAAATACTAAGGGACCGAATAGAGGGTATTCTGAGACTATCCCAAAGAAATTACATTGATAAGATGCTGAATAGGAATGACATGAATGACTGTAAACCAGGTGATACATCCGTGGCTAAGGGAGACAAGTTCAGTCTTACACAATGTCCCAAACTAATTCAGAAAAATTGCCATGAAAGACATCCCCTATTTGTCCGTTGTAGGCAGTCTCATGTATGCTCAAATGTGCACGAGACTGGACATAGCCTTCATTACGGAAATGCTAGGGCGATACTTGAGTAACCCAGGAATGGAGCACCGAAAAGCAGTGAAGATGGTACTGAGGTACCTGAAGAAAACAAGAGACTATATGCTCACATAACGGATATCGAAAAAACTCGAGGTTATTGGATATACCGATTCCGATTTTGGAGGCTGTGTAGATAGCATGAAGTCGATATTGGGATACATCTACATGATGACAGGTGGCGTTGTATCGTGGAAGAGTGCTAAACAGACACTTATAACACCTTCTACTATGGCGGCCGAATTCATTGCATGCTCAAAGCCTCAAACCACGGCGTGTAGCTCGAGAATTTTGTCACTAGGCTGCAGGTGGTTTCTACCATGAAGAGACCACTTACCTTGATGTGCGACAACAATTCAGTCGTACTCTATGCGACAAACAACAGAAGATCCACCAAGTCTAAGTACATAGACATCAAATTTTTGGTTGTAAAAGAGAGAGTACATAACAATGAGTTGAATGTGGAATATATTGGTACAGACTCCATGATTGTAGATCCCCTTACAAAAGTACTACCACCAAGAAATTTCATGAGCATGTTGCTCATATGGGCGTAGTACCTATGTTAGGATAGTTTAGGGAAAATATGAGAGTGATTTTATTTTTGGAGTTTCATGCTATGTAATTTGTAATAAGTTATGATATATGCAAATTATATTTTGAATCTCATTGTGTTCTTTCTTTAAAGCTTTTTTACCTCACTAAAGTAAAGAAATAAGGGTGACCCGTTCGGAAATAGGCATGTAAAATCACACTCTCGTGTAATTTCTGAACCATATAATCAAAGTCTAATTCATATTATCCAGAAGTATTTGATACTGTGATTTACATCGATAAAGCCACGGAGAAAAATGTGGTGACTATTATTTAAGTCTTGTGCTGGTATAACTGATAGACCGAATTGTTTAAGAAATACGAAAAGAAAGACAAAAAAGTTTAAAGTGATCTGACCAGATCCAAGACGTGTGTAATCAAATAGACCACACTTGTCCATGTAGGAGATTGTTGGAATTGAGACGTCAATTCCAATAAATTAAGTTTGGACTACGTGTTATATAATTACTACATGTCATGTACTGTCACCAATATTACGGGGAGTAATATGTGGAAATGCCGTAAATGTGATTAATTAAATATTCAAGGCATTATACGTATTTCACTAATATTTTGGGCACGAATTCATATAGAACTAAAGTAAATTGATTATAATTGTTAATGGACTGATTATGATCAACTAAACTATATATGGGTATTAGTGTAAAGTCAGAAATATTGTTTGGGCTAAATCCAACTTAAATTGGATCAAAGCCCAAGCAAAACAGCACAAACGAAGATCTATTGCGGCCGCAATAAGGTTTCTTGCGGCCGCAGTATAGTAGGGGAGATTTTATAAATCTGCTGATTTTAGCATGATTGATTGGGGCCGCAAAAAATCCCATTGCGGCCGCAAGACACCTGGCAGAAACTTGCGAAGTCTGGAATTGCCAAGTCAATTACGACTGCAATGAGATTCATTGTGGCCGCAAGAGACCTACTGTAAGACATGCTTTGACTGCCTAGATTTACTTTTATCTTTCTGATTGGATATTCTAGCTTTTATTTCAAATTCGTGGAAATATTTACAGCAGTAAATATTAGAATTTGGAAAAGAATTGGAGAGAATATAATTTCAAATATTTGCTAATTAATTTGACATCCATCCAAGATATACTTTCACCTCTATAAAAGGACCCGGGTCTCCAAGCATTAAAGGGATTGTTTTCAACAGAAATTATACTGTTGTTAGGGCACATGTGTTGTGCATAGCCACCCAAACACTCATCCATTAAGTGTTGGTACTTTGTTGAAGCGTTCGTGTTCATCGAAGAAAAAAAAGGCAACCTCAATCGCTTGGAAGGATCCGTTGGTGACTTTCGCGATCGTGCAACCACATCTTCCGTCTACTCAAGTTGAAGAAAGGAGACGACGAAAGTAGAAGAAAAGTAAGTTCACTACACGCTTCCGCTATTTTAATTTCAAGCATGTCGCACGAAGAACATTTAAATTGAATTGCTATCATTTAGATTTAGGGAAAAGGTTTTATGGTTATATCCTAATTGAATTGCACCAAAATTGAAATGTCCAACAATACATGTATACTAAGAGTGGCAAATGCAGGATTTTGATCAGAGTAGAACACAATTATACATAAAAATAAACGAATATTTCATCCAAAATATTGAAAATGGTATGTTTTACATATTTAAAAAACAAATATAGATAAAATATTATAACACCTACAAAATAAAATTTAGTTGAAGGTAAATCGAGTCGACCTCAATAGAAAAATTATGGTCTTACCACTTACATCCCTTTGAAGAAATTTATGATCGCTAGATTGACAATGACCCTAACCTAGATAAAATCGACGCAAACAATCTTGCTCATTTTGATTATATTGAAATAAAGATGGTCTTAAACTTTCCTACATGATCCAATATGTTTTCTCAATTAATTGTGTACTTTTTTGAAATTTGTAAATAATTAAAGACAAAGAATAGAGGAATATGAATAGCAATTATAAGTATATTAAAACAATTATCAAATATACAAGAATACAATATATTTATGTCCACTTCTAAAAGGATACACACATTTAATATGTGGATATATAATGTGCGGCTAATATTAATCATTTTTTGTCAATTTACAAAAAACTTTGCATCTTTAAATTATGACAAAATTTCAAAATTTACCTCTATAATATGTAGAATGACATATTTTTTCTTCTAAACGTGTTATATCATGTGTACTTAAAAATTCAAAACTCTCATATTATGAACTTAATTTGTGATATTATGCGTAATCTATAGCTTGTATGTAATTTCGAAATTTTAAAAGAGTATATATAAATTATGCCTTAATTTATACTTTCAGATTCGGTACAGATCTCACATGGGGAACAGCTGGCAAAATTCGAATTTAGATGATAACAAAGCTTTGAATTTAATGAACGAAAGTTTACAAACATAGGGCTAATGCAAGTAAATTTTGATATATCACTAAGAAAGAAGCACCCAATTTAAATTGACAATATAACACAATTGTTTCTCATTTACATTTTCAGTCTATTACAACTGTATAGACTTCATTTTTATGTCACAAGTATAGTATGGCGAATTTTTATAAGGATATGTATTACTGCATTAGATCATATCAACTTTGCTAAAGAATAATCAAACAAAATAAAAGAGAGATCACAGAAACTTTCGAGGCCCACAAAAAGTGAAGTTCGAAAAACTTTCTTGAATCTCTTTATTTTCTATTGAATGACTCTTAGTCTGTTATACCCTCTCCTTCTTGGTCGCTCAAGTACGAGACGAAAAACCACAAAAAATAATAATGAGAGATCTACTTTTGTTTGGCGCAAACACAACCAGCCAATTCATGAGCCAGAATCAGGCACAATTTGGTTCTAGAGTAGAGCACAAGTATTAAGTGCTATTAAGCATCTGAAGAATTACAAAATCTAGGATAGGGCAAGTGCCCTATCCTGGTACAGTGTGGATCTGCCTCTGATACTAAGGGCGTTGAATTTTGACCTGATCTGACATGACAACGAAAAATTGATCTGATACGGGTTTAATTTTTTTAGTGTTTTTGAATCGGGTCGATGTCTAATTGAACTTATGTTGAGTTTAATTACAAATAATTATTTAAATTAATTATTATTTATTCTCATTAGTATAAATTAAGATTAATTACATCTTAATTGAAATTAAATTTACATATATAAATAAAAATATATTATTAAGTTCATTAATCGTGTTACATGAGTCGGGTCGGGTTGTTCCATGACCGGCCAGATCAGATTAGGATCAAGAAAATTTTGACTCTTTCAAGTCAAATTAGGTTCAATCTAAATAATAGAAAATAATAAAATAATATGACTCGACCCCATCTGGTCCATTGACACCTCTAATGATGGAAATGGATCCGTTGTCATTATTTCGATGGCACAATTGTGTCATTGAGAAAATGGCGTGTGAGTCCCACACAATTTATATTATAATATACACTTTCTGAATCAAATCACAGCCATCCAAATCTAATTCGAGCATCCAGATTCAATGACAGAAAAACTAAGGCAGGAAAACTATGACAGCAAATATGGATCCCCTGATGATCATGGAGTCCCATTTTGTCAACAAATTAGGTGATAGATAAATGAAAGATGAAGTGGTCCTTGATGAGAAGGATAAAAAGCAAAGGAGAATCAGAAACGCTTCCTTCTTCTTTAGCTAGTGATCAGTCACATAATGCAAGAAAACTTCTTATTCTGAGCAGAGGTGAACAAGGTAGCATGGCATAAAGATCAGATTTCATTCCCCTCTTTTGTTGGTTAGGCCAAGTGTAGACCATGCCAGTATCTCTTTTTTTGCTGTGGTAGCAGTTGCATGCGAGACTTGAAATCATGTAACATGTGCGACTACCGACTGACATCCAAAATATCAGAGAGATTACAATTGGAACGCGCTCTGACTAAGGATGAATTAGGAGAAAGTTAAATATATATGCTGAAAGATATTAAATCCCTGATATAAAGAGATGAAACAATACATTTATGTCGCATTCAATAAAAAAATGACGAAAAACCATTGAGACAGATACACCTTATACTCGATAATTTTACAAATAATATTGTTACTTTCAAAATAATGAAAAGAGATAATCTTCTATACTAATATGATTCTACATTATTATACTTTTATGATAATATATTTAGGCAAAAATTTAGGTACTTCAAAAGATGAGTACACTGAATACTTAAGTCCATTTGGGTCGTTCAATTCATCAAGATTGGTGAAAAGTTGTTCCTTGAAAAACATAGCAAAAGTTCAAGTAAATCACTTTTCACCAATCTTGATGAATTGAACGATCCAGATGAACTAGAGTACTCAGTGTACCAATCTTTTGGAATACCCAACACTACTACAAAAAGGAATTTTAATAGCACTCAAAAGAACCCTTTCAACGGGTATTGGAATGGGTGTTATAGGGAAGGATTGTTAAATGTTTGAAGCATCTGCTATTAAAGATGGGCTTTTATACCGGCATTTAAAAAAGCACTCTCTATTAAAGAAGGCTTTTATACCGGTTTTTTGGAGGAACCCGATATTAAAGACAACCTATAATAGCGAACTTTACTAATGATCTGTTGTTAAAAAGTAATTTAATATAGGTTTTTAAGAGACATCCGATATTAAAGGTTAGCGAAAAAAATAAAAAATCTGTCAGTTTCTAACGACAACTAGCGATTAATTAGTTTCCTATGGCACTCGGGTTTTTTAATAATTAGTAGCTTAGCAAGCGATTTAAGTAATAAGTTATTGAGATTTTTTGAAGTTGAGTAAATCAATCATTGGAAAAAAAGAGGAATGAAACTTCTACTTCAGTTGGTGCGTTGGAGTATTGAAGAAAATAATGTGATTGGTTCGGTCTAAAATAAAAAAAGTCATGAAGGTTAAAGATTCAAGTATATATCAACAAAAAAATGAATGAAGAAATGGGTTTAAAAAAATATTCATGCACGTCAAAAAAGAGAATGAACAAAATGAGTTTAATCTTTGGTGGATCTTTTGAGTTTAATATTTGTGTATGGTGAATCTCGAAGCATGTCAACAAAAAAAGAATGAACAAATGAGTTTAATCCTTAAAAAAATTAAGAAAGATTCTAGATTGAGAGATTGAGAGAAAAAAATATTGAATTTTTTTATTTGATCTTATGTATTTGGTGTTGAGAGATTGAGAGCTAGATAGAAAATGAGAGATGAAATAAGAGAAATGAGATAAGAGAGATGAAATAATTAGAGAGATGAGAGGTCAGACGGACGGACATAGAAAGAGAGATGAATACGTGAAATTTTTAGAGTGATTTCTAAGCGTTGGATTGGTTAGAATGGACGTTGTAGATTACAGGAAATAAGAGCAATATGTGGGTTATTTTTTTTGTTTATAACACCGGATCATTCAAGCAAGTCGCTATTAAAGGTGATTTTTAATACCGGCTCTTTCAAGAAATTTGCTATTAAAGATTATTTTTAATACCGACCTCTTAATGATCCGTTATAAAAATATTTTAATACTTGATCTTTAATAAAGTCTAATATAAAATATTGAAATAAATTTCAAGACTGCCACTGTAACCTTTTAATAATGGTCATTTGATAGATCCGCTATTAAATGAGGATATTAAAGGTCGAATATGTAGTAATGCAAATTTTCACCAATTAATTATTCGAGCATTGTTTTTTAAATTACCAAACGAACCTTGCCTCGCTGTTCAATGATTGAAACTCGAACAATCCAAATACATGAAATATAATTAGACTAACTTCTGTCTAATAGAAATTATAGAAATTACAAGACTAACTATTTTATTCACTTTTTTTATTGTATATTTAGTGGTAGCAATTCCTTGAATAACATTCGAAAGAAAGACAGCTTCCGTCGCAAAATATCCGCGAGTAGGCCTTTAGAAAAAGGAAAAATGTTCTGTCTATTCAGTCATAGATCTTGTCAACATGTGGCTATGCATGTTAAAAAAATTATTATATATGTTATTTGAGTTATTATCTATGTTATTTTGTATTGAAAAAATTATTATGCACGTTGTTTGAGTTGTTATATATGTTAAGAAAATAATATGTATAATAATTCAAATAACATGTATAATTATTTTTCAATACAAAATAATATACATAGTAACTCAAACAACATGCATGATAATTTTTTTAACTTGCAGAACAATATGTACCCATGACAAATTGATATATATCAACTCCCATAGAAAAAAATCACGTTTGCCTAAAAGAGGATAGGACTAAAATGGACGACATCTGATAGTGTTATGTTTTCAGTTGTCCTGAAATTTATAAAATATATATAAACGAAACCAAATTTTTGAAAAGGACGTTCCGGCACAAATGGCGCCGCACCATGTTGTAAAAACATGGTGTCGTGGTAGCATGGCAATTAAATATTGTATTTTGTCATAAAGACCCATGTGCAATGTCGTTGTGTATGGTATGAAGGTTGCAAATTATTCTTGAACTATAATTAATAAATAAAAATAAACCAAAAGATATGAGAGCTAAACTCCTAAAGTAACTTTTTTCAACAAGATAGAGAAAGGCTTAATGAGATAGCATAACGACATAACACAAAAGTGGAAGAATTTTTATCTAACAACAATTATGTGAAATAAAAATTAGGTTTAGTTAACTTTTGAAGTTATTAATTCAAGCAAAACCTCTCATAAATATTTGTAAAAACCATAGCATATGAAAAAAAAAAATATCAAAATAAAAATGTGCCCTCAACATTGTTCAAATTTATAAATGGAAACAAACATAATATATACATACATCTCTGCATTAATATATAAGATATACAAGCCAAGTAAACAGAAGTACAAAAAAACAGTAACAATTGATCCTCCCTGGTAATGCCTAAAAAAAACCCAGCAAACCAGGTGATCAAGTTCCTATTCCATACAACGCCACAATCGACCCCAATTAATCAATAATCATCACGCCAAACCAAGCCCTTCATGCCACTTCAAAATGAAAATTCAAAACCTAAAACCAAAAACCAACAAAAATCTAGTTAACAAAACAGAAATCAAGGATCAAGCAAAGATTGCCTCCCAATCAATCTCCCAAGAAGGATACTTCTTCAACAAAAACCTCTCTGATTCATCCCATGGCGCCTCTGTGAAGTTCAAACATGCCAGAGAGGAATCAGAGGAAGAGAAAGAGGAAGAATTAGAGTTGTCCAATGCACTTATACTATCCTCTGTTTCATGCTTCACTTTCTTTTCCTCTATTGAAATATCCAATCCTTCACAGATTTTTCTTAGCTTAGCGTCGATTGAGGAATGAAGTGGTGGCCCCATATGGGTCCCGTTTATCCGAAGATTCGGGAAATTGAGTCTCGCATTATCTCCACGCAACCTGAATGCAGCACTGTCATAAGCTAGAGCAGCTTCCTCGGCCGTGTCATAAGTGCCGAGCCACAAACGGGAACGGTTTCTCGGTAGACGTATCTCTGCAACCCATTTGCCCCAGTGGCGTTGCCTCACGCCACGGAACAGCTTGTTCTGAGAAGGAGGTGATGGGGCCAAGCGCTTCATCGGGACTGGTTTTGGACCAAGGTTACGCGATGTGATAGGTGAAGTGGTCGGGGAGAGAGACGGTGAATTCAGCAAGGAGTTGGATGACGAGGTGGAAGAAGAGGGGGACTTAGATGAAAAAGGGGAAGTTATGGTGATAAAGGGTTGCAAAGCTTGCATGAGCTCCTCTTGTAAAGGGTCTGAAGAGGTGTAAAGAGAGGTGAAGTAGTGCGCGTTTATAGCTGATGCCATTGCTTACGATTCAAGCAAAGATGATGATACCTGTTTTTTCAAACGCTGTAAAAGAAATAAAGAGAAACAAGAAAGAAACAGAGGAACAATCTTTGGGTACTTCAAAAAGACAACCCAAGGATCAACCAATTGATCTGTTCACACTTCACAAGCTGGAAAAGGAAACGAAATTAGGTTTTCTTCGAAAAAGCAAAACCTTTCTTAGAGTTTGTGTTCAAGTGGGAGAGGAGAATATCTAGTGTTAGAATCTAACTTTTCTGTGATGAGTGGGAGAGATGATTTTTTTACGAGTTGGGGAAGGACGAGAATTGTTGAGCTAATTTATAAGCGCATCACTGGTAGAGATCAGCGAATCACAGAAAGCCACGTCACATAAATATAATTTCAAACGGACAAGTGTCCAGAGATTAACCGGCGGGTGCCAGTTGAAGGGACACGTGGAAGATCTTGACTGGTTATTAAGGCAGTTGACTACGGGTTCATGCACTTCGGGAAAATAACAACGACAAGATTGTGGGTTAAGACCGAGTCTAACCGAAACGATTTTGTGTCAGATTCTCTATGACAATGTAAGTAAACACAACCATGTGAAACAACTTAACACTTCGTTAATTGAGTTATATACAAGTACTATTGAGGTATGATCACAGAAGACCGTATGGTGAATAAATGGGTCGGACGCGGTTTTGTAGGATCTGTTGGCCCGGTTTGAGTAGGTCATAGAGCGGGGCCCACAGTTTGCGGGTGTTGCGGTGAAGCGCCGCTGCGCCCATGTTCGTGGGTCCGAATCTGCTGCTCGTAAATCCCTGCTTGCTTCCCTGCTTGTCTTCGATCCGACCGCTCGATCGTCACAGACGGCTGTGATTTGATTCAGGGGGCAGATGTTTTAGCCGTTAGATGAGTTTTGAACGGTCCAGATCGAAACAAGCAGGGATTTACGAGCAGGAGATCCGGTTCCTTCGTGTTCGTCCGTCGGAAGAGAATATTCCTCATAACAGTTCGAAGCCGTGTCCTCTGCAGTAATATAACTACTATACGAGATCAAAATTGTTCGTTGAATCTCAAGACGTGCTTTCAAATCTTTAGATGCGATGAACGGTTACGATTTCCGTGTAGTAATTATATTACTACAAGAGATCTCAATTCAATGCGGTTGAAATCTGAAGAGGGAAGTGATTCTTTTTTGAACTATAGTTCTGAATTTCTGATGGTGTTTGACGAATCTGTATGTTATTATGATTTGGAGGAATAAGTTGTTTAATGAATGCATCTACAGTTGAGAGGTGCATGATTAGAGTCCGTATCAGCTGTTATTCTTAGGAATAACAAAATTATGTTATTTCGCTGCTGATCGTTCGATCTATACGGACGGTACAGATGAACTGCACGGAATCCGTTGTATTATATAAGTTATTCATTAGATCGAAAATAAACAGTCAGATATGAAATAACAGCAAGAGAATAACAGCGAATATGAAATCGCATGATTAAGGTATGTCATATGTGGACTTTAAACACCTATAAAAGAAGTGAGGATTGGTGCATGACTGAAGGAAGTTAAATCCTGAAATTTAGAACACAAATCAAGTAGCTAATTCCTATTAAACTTTCAGTGTATTATAATTATGATTCTTGGAGGAATGATTTTGATTACTCAAAATTTCGTCCATATTCCGCTCAATGCAGACTTTCTTTTTTTTTATTTTGAAGAAAAATCAACCTGAATGATTTTGAAAGTGAAAAATTGTCAACTATATGATAGACGATTTTTTATGTAAAGTAATTAGGAAGTTTTAACATTTGTGTTTCTCTATCAAATTTCAGTGTATGTTTTTTCTTTTTGGGGAGTCTTCCCATACTCCCACCTTAAATAAACGTAATACATTGTTTGTGTATAATCGAAGGGTAAAATTGGAAGTAAGCAATATGTGTATTGCCGTTTGATTTCGTTCGGCAGTAACCTTTCACAGGCTCTCTCGATATCACCGACTCTCCTCTCTTCCTCTCTCTCCCTCTGCATCCCAGCCTCACAGGTGAGAAGAGCATCATGGCCCTCACATGTACTACACATTTACACTTCACACTTTCTTTTAATTTGCAAATTGCACAGGGTAAGATTCACATTTTGCAAATGGTATTTTCTCATACCAGATCTTATTTGACTGTTTGGAAGCATCAATAAACGCAAGTCAAACCATAGAGCTACTACACATTTACACTTCACACTTTCTTTTGATTTGCAAATTGCACAGGGTAAGATTCACATTTTGCAAATGGTATTTTCTCATACTAGATCTTATTTGATTGTTTAGAAGCATCAATAAACACAAGTCAAACCATAGAGCTAGAAGTTGAAAAATAAGTTCAGTACATTCCAAAATAGCACAACAATGTTGGTCTGATACTTGCTGAACTGACATTTTTTTTATACCTGACCATATCAGTATAATTGGGAGATTCAACAAGTGCAGTGAAGCATTATAATAGAATATTGGTTTTAAAATTGAGGAATAATGCTAGTTTTAAAATTGCAAGAGCAAGTGGCTTGAATTAGAATCAGTAAACATTTTTAATTTAAATTTTGATGGTTCCATGCAATTAGAGACACCAAAAGTGAAGTCAAAGCTGACAGAGCCATTTCTTGGCTTCACCAACACTGCTGAGATTTGAAACTCCAGAGCTTGCATGATTGGTCTCATTGGCACATTCAATATGGAACTGGTGCATAACATTGCCTAGAAATAACATTCATTGTGGAACTGGTGCAAAGAGGTACGTGACAAGGCCGATGGCCAAAATTATGCGCACCAACATCGTTGATGCAGTCGTTGCCAGGGAATGGGGCCTGCAGCCTTTGCCCCAAACAAAAATCGATAGCAATTAATAAGAAATCAAAATTGGATTGTTCGTGCAGAGAGAGAGTTTAGGTTCTGTGTGTTTTTCCTTCTTGTTCGTTCAAAGAGAGAGAGGGGAAAAGGAGATCGAGCAGAGTCACAGAGATGAAGATTGGAGAAAGGAGGGGAAAGTCGATAGAGACGATTTGATTTTTCGTTCCAAAAATACCCTTCTGAAAAAATTTACCGGTTGTCACGGAGATGTGACCGGCTATTTCCTATATGGTGACCGACTATTTACTGTATGGTGACCGGCTGTTATTAAAAATGACCGGCTTGCTAAATAATTTTTTCAATCATAACCGTTGAATCTATGAAATCAACGGATGAAAATGATAGTTAGAAAACAGGTTTAGGTGGGAGTATTGGAGTAAACCCCTTTTTTTTATTAGGTTTCCTGTTTCCTTAATTGGATCCGACATTTTTTGGATATCAATCAAACCCTGCGTTTAGCTGGAATCCGCTATCTTATTTATGTCAAATTCCAGTATAGTTTATTATATTATTTTTATGCTTTATATTTATAGCGGTTATGAATTTTTTTAATGAAAAATTTTAGTAAAATTTGTAACAGTGTATATTAACTAAAGTTTGCAGTGGTTCTTTACATTGGGAGAAGGAATCCAATGCTCATAACTATGGGTGTCAACCGTTAAAAACGGAACGAAAAAATCAAGTTGCATTTCCGTTGTGTTCTAATTAACGCAACTGCAATTATTTACGTTGAATGTTTCGTTATCAGAACGAAATGAAATTTTTTTCCGTTTTCCGTTTCGTCAGATTAAACGTAAAAAAACGGAACAAACGTTAAATTACGTTACAAATTTCATCGGTTTATTTACCAGTTGATTTTTCTTTGAACTAAACTGAATAATCATTTCAATATCACATACTTCACAGAATCACAGTAGTCTTCTGCAATACAGGCATACAACCCATAAATACAGTCCCTACAAATCCAAATCACAACTCACAACATAAACCCTACAAATTCAAATCACAACTCACAAGCTGATAACAAAATCCTACAAATCCAACTCACATGCTCTAAACAAAATCCTAAAGGAACCTTAAAACATAAGATGATTAACCCATAGTCCCAACCTTGTGCTCAACCTAGTTCCAAGTCGATATTCTTCTCAGCCACCTTTCTCAGCCACAATGGCTATAAAAAAAAGCTTACTATCAAGCTAATAAAACACAATGGTCATCACCGGAGAATATCGGCTTGAGACTAAGGAGCCCAAGAGCTGAACGCTCCAGGCTTCATCTTAAGTCACACTACTTGATCTTACAAACAAGCAACAACTACTCTGATCTCACTGACAACAGACCAGTAACAAGTTGTTAGGACACAAAAGACAAAAGCCAACAAGCTCAAAATAAGAATTACCACTGACATTGTGACTTGCAAGTCTCTTACAATCACTATCATACTTGACTGCCACAAATCGTATTAGCCGATGCCGCTTCGGCACTGGCCCATAGTGGAGCACCAACTTCTCCACCATTCTCTGCAAGTCAATATAGTAGGCAAATTTTTTTGATTAATTACCAACTATCAAAGCTACCAAATATGAAAAAAGAAATTAATGAATGGAGCTTACCAGTCACCGCTGCGCGCAACCAGTCCTGAGCACATATGAGAGCTTCCATGCTCTCATCATTCAAAGAGTTCCTCACAGCTAACAATGTTCTTCCACCAGTAGAGAATGTGGACTCAGATGCCACTGTGGATGCTGGGACAGCCAGGATGTCTCGAGTTAGTCGAGACAACACTGGATATTTAGGCACTTTCAATTTCCACCGTGCTAAGATGTTGAATTCTTCATCCAAACCAGTTTCATCCAATGCCTCAACTAAGTATTCTTCAAGCTCTGATTTTATTGGCTCAGATGTTTTCTTTTCCCGCATGAAATCCTTGAGTCCAGCCCTTATATCAGTAACACTACTCGATGCTCCACAAGTTTGCTTACTGAACCAAGCACAAAATTAAATTAAACAAACTAAATAATAATAAAGTAAGAAAAACAATTGAAATTAACTGAGTACCTCTGGCTTTGAGGCCTCAATGAACTGCCAGCTTGCATCTGCAAGGATCTGGAGTGTAACTCCAAGTACTCATTGAATAAAGTATCAATGCAAGCTTTCAAGTTTGACATATACCATTCATAGTTATCAGGATAGATCATCTGAAAGAAGTACTCAACAACTGCAAGCTTGCATCTGGGATCTAGAACACAAGCAACGGCTAACAATGTATTGCCGACAGTCCAATATCTTTCCCACTTAGCAAACATTTTCTTACTCATCAGCACAATAAAAGGATAAGGACTGCTCTCCATCTTTTTGATATTAATATACACCTCACACAATTCAGGAAAGAAGTAATTTAGTGTGGGGTACTTGGTGCCGCTAAATTTCAAGGTGGCTTCATAAAAAACTTTTAAACAGTCCATTAAAGCCTGCATTGCTTCCCATTCCATCTCATCTGGTTTCAGCTTGTAATTCTTATCAAGAGTGGCATACCTGTCAATTGCTGGTCTGAGCTGCAAGCCTAGCTCCAGCATAACATACGTTGAATTCCAACGTGTTGGAACATCCCATGCAGGTCTCTTATTTGGAGCCTGAGCCTACAAATAAGAATGTAAATAGAGATATAAATAGAGAGAAATAGATATATCAATTAGAAAGTTAAAAATAAATGAAAAAACAATGTTAGGTAGAAACCTGAGACGCTGCCAATCGAAACCTTTCCATTCTAGCTTGTGAACCCCGAAGATACTTCATCGTTTCTCGAACTTTTTTAATCTCATCAGTAAGCACAGCAAGTCCATCTTGAACAATTAAGTTCAAGATGTGGCATCCACATCTTTGATGAAAGACAGCGCCATGTGCAGGTAATGTATCTTTCTGCATATTATACAAACAATAATTTGCATTAGCTAAATATCTAAGTAAATAACAAAAATGTAAATGAAGAGGGCTGAATTTATCAAGGATCCACTCAATAGCTCTTTGATACAGGCATCATTAGAAGATGCATTGTCAAGGACAAGACTAAAAGCCCTTTTATCCAAGTTCCACATCACCAACATACTATACATTGCCTCAGCAATTGCTTTGCCAGTATGTGGAGAAGGAAGAGGGCTGAAATTAAGTATTCTCTTTCTAATTCTCCAACTGTCATCAATGAAATGAGCTGTAAGGGCCATGAAACCCCTATCTCCTGAATCATTGGTCCATAGATCACTAGAAAAGCTCACTTTGCAATCAAGTTTCTCAAGCAAATCATACAAAACTTGCCTTTCATTGTTATAAATAGCAATGCAATCAGACCTCAGAGTATTCCTTGATATTAGTTTAAACTTTGGTTGAAGGCTATTTAAGAACACTTTCAAGTAATGGTGAGTTACACAATTAAAGGGATACTCATGGACAATCACCATGATTGCAAAGTTCCTCCTGCATACTGTCTGGTCAAATTCCCATACAACAACTTTTTGCTCACCTGAAATAGTGAAGTTGTTAGAACACTTTGCAAATAAAATCAAGAATTTATTAAATGAAATAAACTATGCATAATCTATTTACCTGCTGCAGGGCCAGACTGCAACAACCTTTGCAATTTATCTCTTTTGTTCCTATTTGGTCTTTTCCTGCAACCCTTAATAGAATGGTGCCACAGTGACCTAGTACCCTTTTGATTTCCCATCTGATAAACTTTCCCACAGTAATTGCAAACAACATCATAGAAACCATCAGGCTTAACATCCCCCTTTGTGAAATGCTGCCATACCTCTGAGGTCATCTCATCCCTAGTTTTTCTCTTTCTATTTGTCTCAGGATCTTGACCTTGAGGGGTAGCAATTGCACCAGGGTCTGGTGTCTCAGCCATGTGGTCATCAATTTCAATTCTTTGTAATTCCTCAGGGGTAAAATTTAGATCTAACCCCATGCTATAATAAACAAGGCAGCAGTATCATTAATTTTGGAACAAACAAGCAAGCCAAGCAGTTACTTTGAAACAAGCAAGCAAGCCAAGCCACTAAGCCAGCAGCCAAGCAGTTACTTTGAAATAAACAAGCAAGCCAAGCCACTAAGCCAGCAGCCAAGCTTATTTCATTTCAAGCTATTTAATTCAATCAAGCAGTTCACACAAGTACTAACTACCTAACTATATATTTGACTAATCAAGCATTTCACTCAAGTACTAATCAAGCATTTCACACAGCAATCAGTTTCAGACTGAATTTGAAACAAACAAGCAAGCCAAGCTACTAAGCCAGCAGCCAAACTTATTTCAATTCAATCTAACATTTCACACAAGTACTAATCAAGCATTTCACACAGCAATCAGTTTCAGTTACTATGCTTGATTAGTTTCAGCAATCAGCAGCCAAAGTTTATTTCAATTCAATCAAACATTTCACACAAGTACTAATCAAGCATTTCACACAGTAATCAGTTTCAGACTTTCAGTTACTTTGAAACAAACAAGCAAGCCAAGCCACTAAGGCAGCAGCCAAACTTATTTCAATTCAATCAAACATTTCACACAAGTACTAATCAAGCATTTCACGCAGCAATCAATTTCTAAAGCCAGCCAAGCTTATTTCAATCTATTTTAACTATTTCAATCATCATGCCAGCAACAAGACATTTCAAGCATTTCAATCAATTTCTAAATTTCAATCAATAAATCCAACAAGCAATTTCAAGCAATGTCTACTAATACTCAATAACTAACAGAAAGGGGTAAGAGAGCTTACTCATCATCTGAAAGATCAGGCTCTGATTCACCCACTTCTCTTTGTGGATCAGCCATTAGAGAGAGGCAGAGCCAAGAAAATAAAACCTGCACAAAAAATTAGAGACTCGGTTAACTGAGTTATGCTTTGAATAAGCAGGCAGAAAAAAAAACGATAAAAGTTTGATTATGTTTACCTTATTTGATTTTCTTTTCTCTCTTATATGATTTTTTTCTTTCTCTGTCTCAACTCTCAACTTGCTTCTCTTTTCTTTCTTTCTGCCTTTCTCCCTTTCTGCCTCAGTGCCTTTCTTATATAATAGCAAGTAGCAACAATCCTTTGCTAGAAATGATTGCTTCTGTAACATGCTGCCTGACTGTGATCGGTGGCAACCAGCCTCAAACGACGATGCAATTATCATGCCTCTATGCTCACAAATCCAACTATGCTCTCAAATCAATCAGATGAACTTATATTAGGGTCTAATAGGCAACTTAGCAAGACAAATCGACAATAGTACACTGCATCGTCGAGAAAGACAAGTGCCTCCAGAGGTCACAAGTCGGCACAAATGGCTGGGTCTAGGGAATACAAAGAAACGACACGGGCAAAAGGCAAGGCAACAGGGTTTAAAGGGAACAGTCGTACAGATTTGTCTTGTCATCGTCACGCTTGGGTCGACGAGACAAAGGCAGGAAAAGAGAAGAGATTGCCATGGAGAGTGTGCGAGAGAGAGACAGAGAGAAGAGAAAGAGACACAATCGCGAGAGAAAGGATTTGGACGGCGCAATCTAGGGTTTTCCTCTTTTTCTCCTCTTTTTCTCCGCTCCGCAGTTTTGCCTCTTTTTCTCCGCTTCGCTAGGTTTAACGTTGGGCTACGAAACGTAAATGGGCTCTTACGTTTTCGTTTCGTTTATATAACGAAACCCAACTCAATTTTCGTTTCGTTTCATTGGGCTGAACGACACAGATAATCCGTTCCGTTTCGAACGAAACGGAACGGAAACGTGCGAAACAGTACGATATTGACACCCCTACTCATAACTGTAACCGTCTATTTTTTGTTCTTAGTTTAAATTTTGAAATGTGAATTGTTAGATGTATCATTGAAAATATATGTATATAAAAATTATAAAGTTGTAACTCAATTCAATAGTCATTAGGAGAGGCGGTTAAATCGTCTAATTTATACCGTTGATTTTGTTAGTTGTTGATGACTATTGAAATAAGATTGAAATTGATAGAACCTCACTACAATCAGTCCGTATAGGCCTGGAGGAAGAAGCAATACGGAATGCGGCTATTATAGCCCGATGATAGTGACATGATATACTTGAACCGTTTCCGCCCAATTCGTTGGGCCTATAAATAGGCAGACAAAGACAGAAAAAAGAACGGATAATTAAGACTAGAATTAGTCATTATACTTCTTGTTTTTTTTTCTCCTAATCTCATATTATTCTCTCTTATATTCTTTCTTGCCTTCGGCTCGACAATATACGAGTCGGAATCACTTTCTTTTATAATCTTCGTATCCTCTCATCTCGACTTACACAGAAAAGGGATAAAAAATGATGCAAAAAAATTACATATACAGTATGATATATGTGAAATATTCAATTAATCAATTTTGAAAATTAAAAAATATTTAATTAAATTTAGTTTTATAAACATCCACGTTACATCAAAATTATAAGCATTGAATCCCTTCTCTACATTCGGAAAAAATACAAATAAAATTAGTAACAATGTATATTACGTATACTTTCGTTTATGTTCGTTTTTTTTCTTGCCTAAAATTGGATGAAATCCACCGATTTACTTGAAATCAAATGAAAACACACTTCGTTTGTGATTCTTCTACTCACATAATGAACTCTTCAACTCCACTTTTTGTCATTGAACTAAAATTTAGAAGAAAAAAAAATAGCGGCCATAGTTTTTTGAGATAAAATGATAGTCAAGCTATTCAAATTTAAATGATTTAAAATTCTCTTGTTCGGATTCCGAACTCAAAACCTTTGTGTGAGAGATCGTTACTCTTAGCCACTAAGCTAAGAGTTCGCTCTTGCGACCGTAGTTTTTATCACCGGAACTTTTACAAGGAAATGCTAGCAAGAGATTGAAGGTGCCAGCATTTGAGTTTTGAAATCGTTTACATCCCACAATTGCAAAGACCCATCACCCTTCTTCAGATAATATTAGTATAGATTCCCTGTAGGGTTCCACTTTACACCGGTTAAGCAAAAATGTGACCTTCGGTGTTCTTCAAATCACGGTATACATGTCACCCCTTGCAAATGAACCTTAATGTAAGCCCATCTCTTTGGTAAATCTGCAGAGTTGTCGTGTGTTGTCAACTGTGCACAAGCTCAAGCACTCTCAAGTCTCAATAGCCATCAGCCCAACAAACTCGTAATTGATATATAATTATTAAAGACGTTCCTAAATCTTATATACAGTTATTGCGATTTGCAACTCGATTATCATAACAATTAATGCCCCATTCTCCATCCACCATGATTCGACTCTGACCTCTCAGAAGCGATATACATCACTAAAGGAAAGAAAAGAGGATCATTTTCTCAAATAAATACATGTATAGAAATGACAATAGATAAAAATACACAGCAAGGAACAACTTAAAAATGTTTTTAATGCAATCAAAAGACCTTTAGAATGTCTAGTCCTCATCAAAATATCATGTTTCAATTTCAGCTAATAAGACAACAATGAAAAAGCTCGAAAAAAACTCATATGCAAAATGAAGGGTCCGAGAGCTTAAGTCTGATTCCTTCAAGATCCATGCCTTTTTTCTCATCATCACTCAACCAAGAGGTACATGCATCCAGTAGATTACAACAACTCTTGTCTCTTGATTTTGCAAACCTCATAATACTCTCTAAACTAGTGTGTGTAGGGTTGTCAGCATAATTAAGCAACATATCTTTCAAAGCATTACACCAAATGGGTTGACCCGTCTTCAAAAAATTATATAAAGTTGTAACTGAAAGGCTGACACTACCTAATTCAGCCTCATCCTTTTGGCCTTTACCATGAAAATCTGAGCCTCCAATCTTGATCAAGCCATAAGTATCAGCTAACTCACTAAAAACTGCTTAGAAGTAATAAAATATAAATAAGAAGAACACTTCTCCAGTTATCACCTTCCATTTACTCATTATTATTAATTATTATTTTCTTGAAAAGAAACATATTCTCAAGAAAAAAGCAAGCATCCTTTTTTAAATAAGACAACTAAAAGGAATAAAAGGAACCCTTTTTAAAAGGAGAGAAGAACTCTGAAAACGTTAATTACATTAATTTGCACATCAATTCAAACTTCTCCCTACAATAATTGAAAGGGGTCAACTTGCAATTTGAAGATCAATTCAAACTGTTACACATAGGTGTTCACAAGAAAGCTGTGAATCTCAGGTGTTACACATAGGCCATAGCACCATACAGGTAAGGAACAGTGGGGCTACAAATACAATTTCAACTCAAATTGTTCATATTTATCTGGAAAAAAATTTATTGTTTGTTTTAAAACAAGTTCAAATCCATTTCATATGAAACAAAACAAACAGAAAAAAAACCCTGAGGAAATAGAAAGACTACTTTCTATACGCTATAGAATTTACAAATCAGAAAAGGGTAAAAAAGATACCGGGGACTTTGCCATCACTTCGGTAAACCTCAAGAGCATCAAGACCAGCATCCGAAAGCGCACTAATAACCCCAACAGGATTTTTAACTGTCCATGGGTGTGCTAATGCAGATATGCCACCTGTATTTCGAATCAATTCAACAACCTTTTCTGCAGAAGGCTCGCTGCCCCTGTAAGATAGAAGTGTCAGTTACAATTACAATACAACCAAGTACTACGATAAGCATTTGATAGAACATCATTTACAGGTATCAGCACAATAAGTGCGATAACTTGGGGTGCAGAAAGACAGAAGTTAGAATAACATTCTATAATCAATATTAATGCTAATCAGGTAACAAGAAGGGGGGTTAATTTGAAAAGACTCTGGTTTAGGTGGACATTCCGGTAAATAAATATCCAAGTTCTGAAATTTACATACTGCAGACAAAATTTGCAATTGCATAATTGGAAGTTTCTTATAGTAAAATTTAAATGACTCATAAATTTTGAATATCCGGGTCGCTATTTTAATTACGGCCTAGGCTGCTAATGTTCTCCAGAGAATCAGCTAATTAAAATAAACAGGCTGTACGTGACTTGACAGCCTGGGAACCAATGCTGAAAAGCAAATAAAGGGATTTCAGTTTTTATGATTCTTGAATCTCATTGTCAGCTATAATTTTGGAGTTGGTTACAAATATAAAAGGTGACTGTGAATAATTAGAACTTTCTTGAAATATAAAAATCAGCCAAAAGAAAGTAAATGATAACCAACTTTGCCAATAAACAGCACTTTGAAGCAGGTTATTAGTCCCTAGAATGCATATTTTCAACAGTATACACCACAATCTCAATAAAGCATTAAATTGGTAGTTTTAGCTTTCTTTTTCTTTTTGTACCCTCCGTTTTTTTTCAGTCCATTGTTCCCAATTGCTCTGATCAATGAGAAAGAATTAAAATAAATCTAGATGTGCAACTGTTAAAGGTGTCAGAGTGTCAGTTCAATGCCAGCCTTTGGTCTAGATACACCTTATGCTTTAGCTGAGACACATAATTTTGGGAAGTATTAAATTGTTGGGTGATATAAAGAAAATCAATATCACTGATAGGTTTAGTTGATTCTAATAAAACTCAAATTAACTCACACTGCATAAGCTGGCCCATCATCATGCAAGTACTTATTGAAAGCTTGTCTTATATTTTCTACATGGCCAGCATCGACCATTGCTCTGGCAATGTGCACCCGGCCAGGGGCTACATCTTCTCCTGCTACTTCTGCAACACATTCCCACTTTACTGGCACGTTTAGCTTCTTTAATTTTGTGAGAATATTCTTTGCTCGATCATATCTGCCATCTCTGATACCAGAAAGTAAGCTCTCCAATTGATCATGCCTTGAGGGCCCACACGAGCTGTAGTATGCGAGAATATGCACAACCTCACTAGCCCCAGCTGCATTACTTTGGAAAGAAGAAGCAAAGAAATTAAGGCTTTGAAGAAAATACATATCCTAAACTCTAAGCACCAAGTTAACTGACTAAACTCTAAAGATATATCAGTTTCGTACCTTGAAGAATATAATGCACTTATCTCAACTCCAGGAATTATTCTCATTCCAAATGCGGAGGCTGCCTTGACAGCCTCGGGGATGCCATTCATGGTATCATGATCAGTTAAAGCCAGAACTCTAACCTAATTTAAACAAGCACAATAAGTTTTTCTTATTTCTTATGATTGTAAAAAGAAACAATGAAAAATAACCTATACTTACACACAAGACAAAAATGAAACTGAAGCTACACAACCATATTACCCACTGTGTGACTAGTAATTTACACTCTTAGCATTACTGACAACCATACTAGCAGCAAAAACCACCGAATAACCAGTAACTCATTCCTTCAACATTACAATGATTGAGAATTTGAGACTAACATAATTGTTCTTTGCTCAGTAAGATAGGTTTCATGCAGTACATCAATGATTAACAGAGAATTACTCAAAAATAATCTTCTTCCTCTTAATTTAACCAAGGAATTTGATTATGATTAAGCTTCCAAACAATTGAACACACAAAATAACAAATAAAATTAGAAAACAACAAGGAAACAGTACCCCTCGTTTATACGCTCGTTCAACGAGAGCAGAAGGAGAGAGATAGCCATCGCTATGGTTGGAGTGAGAGTGGAGGTCAAAGATCACCGGCGCCGACGACGAGGCGAAGCGTAGAGCTTGCGATGGCAAGAAATCGTCATAGACGGCGGCAGCGCCGCTGCCGCTGCCGCTGGCAGCTGAGGAGGGGAAAGCCCAGTCGCGAACAAAGTTGAGAGCTAGGGTTTGTTCCACTGAGGTATTGGTTTTCCTCTTCTTGCTCTTTCCTCTGCATTTGTTCTTGTTCCTGTTGTTTACCATATCGATTCGCGCTTACAGTGACTCAGTGAAAGGAGAGAGAGAGAGAGAGAGAGACGCCGTAGTAACGATATCAGGCTTCGTCGGACTGGAGGGAGTCCAAGTCCAAATAGGCATATTTCGTTTATCCAGCCCATTGGGCTCAATGAAGAACTGAGCAATGTATGCAATTATGCAATGTATGCGATGCAACTTTGCAATAAGAAAGAGATATAATGTTTTTTTTTTTGTGTTTTTATTGTGTTTTTAAAATTCATTTCATTCATTATGTACGTATTTTTATGCAAATAAATTTAAATCATTCATTAATTTTAAGCCGATCGATATAGTAGGCTCCCTTATACAACATTGTGTATTTCAGGTTGCATTACCATTATTTCCAATATCAGCAATGGGCAGCAGAAGTGTCTTAACTCTTAATAAATTTTATCAATGAACAAGCTCATCGATAAAATTTGTTGCATTAATTCTTTTTTAATTGTTAATTTTATTTATGAGATAAAACCCGAAAATGAGTCCTAGATTGAATAATACCAGTATACCACTTCCTCTTTTCGAGTTATAAATAAGACCACTTTGATGGAGAATCAAAAGTTCTGAGAGAAATTTAACATTTGTTCCAATGATGATTTGTTTAACCACAGGAGTTCTATCTTTTCTCACTTCCATTTGCCAAAGTTAGCCAAAAATTGGATACAACAATAAAAAACCACAAGCAATTTGGTAGAATGATCGTATCAGGGGACAGTATTTCAGCAAATAAATATATCTTATATCAATATTATCAGCGTAAAACAACAAACTATTACCATAGTCAAAGCACATGCACGATTAAACATCAAAAGCCATAAACACATGGCCAAAATATCCTAAACACATCATAATCATATTTCATAAAACCCCCAACCACCAACAAAACAGTCTAGTTTTACTTCTTCAGACCTCTTCTTGCTCGTACATCTTAAGCAGCTCTGTGCAACTATCCAAGGCGATTTCCTTCTCAAAGCCCATTGCATTTGCGTATCTCACATCGGATGCAATACCGTTGTTGTGGGTCAAGAAGACGCGGGCACGCTCCCTGCCATTGACCAACTTTGCACAGCTGCTGTCAGGGCTGCTAAGGAGCACAGTTTCACAGAGCTCGTGCTCGTGCTCATTTTCTACCACAATGTTATAGGTGCCAGTGTGGTCTGTTACACCCTCGAAGTTTTTAATTCCAGTGGATTTTGACCTGCATTCAACCTTCACCTTTGCACCTGTGTTTTTTATATAATAGAAAGAATTAAGAGGTGATAATGTTTCACAGATGGTACTTTAATAATGTTACATTTACTGTGCATCTATTTAGAAAAAGCTATATTATTATCTTGTTCAATCTGAACAGTATAATGAAACTATGATAACAGAGAAGTTTTCCTCTTTATAAGAGAAGGGAAAACGAGGTAACTCTTTATTTCATATTTTTGGAAGGGTATGCATTATGTTTCTTGTTTTACAGAGGCATGAATAATAGATACCATTAAACTAGGGAACCGATACAGCTTACATTTCACATAACTTATAAACAAATATACTATGCTAATTCGTATTTATTTAATTTTGTGTGTGTGTGTGTGTTTGTCTGTATCAACGTGTCTCAATTTAAACTTCAGATGCAAGAGGTAATGTTAATGGTTACAAATTGAACTTGGAATAAGGTTGTCTCTCAACATCCAAAATTGGATCGCTAAAGAAGACAAAAATGGAGTGGAGTTAACGAGTTCATTTGAAAATTGGATGCTATTCGCTAATGAAAACAAAATGGATCTACCTATCCACCTACAATGGAGTGGAGTTCATCTGATGTATACAACAGCAACAAATACCAATTAGAATACACTAGATAGATAATTTTAAGTCCTGAAGGTATGAAGGAGATCACCAATAAAAGCACCTGATAAATATCCCATTGTGAGATATCTCTAAATCTAGCACCAGATCTGAGAAAACAAGGCCACAGAGTCACAAAACCTAAACTTACCACGTCTAGTTCATCCCGATCTACACACACAACCAAAGATCAGAACCAAATTCACCAGGCATCTATCCAGGTACCAATAGCAAAGCGTTTCAACGACACTAATGCGTGAAAATTAGACTAGAAAAGAGGTGATAAATGTAAGATTACCGGAAATGTAGGTGGAAGCGGGTGTCTCGAAGCCGATACGACATGAATCACAAAAGACGCGCCCATGCACGATAAACCCATTCGTCTTGAGGTCACGTGCGGCGCTCACGTGAGTTGGAAGTGCACAAAGCACCGCCGCTGCTACGGCGCATAAGAGACCGATTGACGAGATCTGTGGCTTCGCCATTGTCGTTTGTGAGAGAAGAGTAAAGAAGAAAGGGATGGGAACTTGAGAACTTGGGAAGGAAGTGATCTCAGTGGAGTGTGTGTGGGTTGTGTCGAATTCTGGGTTTGTGATATAAATTATTACGCGGTATGATCACCGCGCTATCGCGAGTGAGAAAATAAGATTGGTCGTACTAAATTAAAGTGATTACGAAGGCGTCAAATATTAGAGAAAAAACTAAAAATTAACATTTAACCAACGATTGAAATTTGAAACTGCTATAAAACATTGGTTACAGTTAACTAACATTTA
>CAXKVX010002363.1:0-63747 GCA_964058865.1 Eleocharis quinqueflora
AGGATGTTGACATCAATACTCTGGTCTAGTTCTAATTAGAATAAATTGAAAACATTGTTGATGTTGAGTAGGGAGATGGTATTATGGGTTTTTTTTTTATCTTAATTCACCTTGTTTTAAGTTGCAATTCCGTTATGTATTTACTTGTTATAATATGTATATACTTTTTGTATGAGTTGTGGGAAAGAACAGCAAGTTGATAGGCCTATTTAATTAAAAAAATTAAATTGAAATTTTATAACAAAATAATAAGTCTTGCTAGCATATTTTCATAGGCTCAAATTTTAAAATCTAGCATTTGAAATTCGATTTATATAACTTAATAATTTATTTATATCATAATCTTGTAGAATGTCAATTTTTCCATTTTTAGAATTTTCTAATTACGTTAAATGATTTTTTGAAATATGACCCAAATTTACACAGAAAATTTGGTATTTTTTTTATTATTTTTAGTGTCATATTTTTAAAATCATTAAACATAATTAGAATTCTAAAAATGAAAAAAATAGTATCCTACATAATTATGTATAAAAAATTATTGAGCTATTTAAATTAAAATTTCGAGCGCTAAATTTTAAAATTTAATCCCTAAGCGTTTCACCTGAAATGCTTATAGAAGCATGCTAGCAAGACTGATGAAATAACTGAAAATTGTAGTTGTCAATTTATAAAAGCGACAAAATTTATTCATGAAAGATGCTAAATATCGCAAAAAAATCATTCTAAGTTTCAGCATTCAAAGAGTTGACATTTTTTTGCTCGAAAAAAATTGCATGATGAACTTTTGAAATGTATAAGATTTTTATTTTGTGAGCAAAAAAACGATTAATCCTCTAGTAGACGAAATTAAGTGACTTTTCTGAACAATCTAAAACATTTTGTAACGAATTACGCAATGATGTTTTATTTCTGGCTGGCGGCCGTCACTTAAAATATTTCTGTTAGAGTGATACTTTTCTTCTCAGCATTTCAATAAAATAAAACAAAATTATCTATTATAATAAATTGGAAATTTTATGACCTGAATTACATAACTAAATTTAGCTGATTAATTAATAAAAAAGGCCAAATTCATTTAGTGCAAAAGAAAATATACCAATGCTACTTTATTATGACCGGTGTGGTACTGTGGTCGCCTGAAATTTTATTATCAAATCTCACTGTCTATTGTTTTACTTTTCTATTCCCATTTGGGCCTTGGAGCCTTTCTACAATTCAAACCCAAAAGGCTTCTAATATTGGGCCTAAGTGAAACATCAGCCCATTTCTTGATAGAGCGCAGCGCCGAAAGCTGCGCAAATGTATTTGAAGCGTGTGATCTAAATTAGACGATTCAGATCTAAGAACCTCCGTGCTGGTAAATGCTATAGAGATCTAAACCTGGGTTGTATTTCTGTGATGCTTCTCCAGCACCAACTCCCAAGTATTGCATCTCTGTATTCAGTATTCTAGCTATATGTTGTTCTACTTTTGCGCTAAACTTGATTGCTTTTCAGTTGAGCTTTCACTGTTTCATGGGTTTACGTCTTTACGATGTATTTCGGGACATCTAGATTCTAGAACCCACATATGTAAACATAGTACTGGTAAATTCTTCTGGACCTTGAAACCCTCTGACTGTACCTGAATAGATTATTTTTTCCCAAAGTGATTGGTAAAATCATTAATCAACCATGATTGGTAAAATCAGAACATACAAAGGTACCTGATGACCTTGAAACATATGGAAAATAATTTCAACTAAAATTCAAGACACTAACCTGTAGAATTAGGCAATTAGCATGATTGGATTTGACCGGTACGTGCTCAACTGCAGTCCAGTTAACTTGGAATCTGTCAATTCTGAAATAACTCTAAGCACCAAGTTTATGAGAATTTATCCACACTTTTAATTGATTTTTCTAGGATTATATCCAAAATAACTCTGACCACAAACTGCACAAACCCAGAAACCTGAATGACCCCTGGTCCCACAATATAGAATGTCACCTAAGGTACATGTGCTGGTGATCTGTGATCTGAATTGACCTTAACCCTTGTTGAGCTAAACTTGATTTAAATTATGAAGCTTCCAGTTTAAATCCTTGGTAGTTGTCATGCATTAAGTACTAATGTCTTGAACTTTTAGATTTTTCAGAGACAACATGGATGTAATTTTCTTTACAAGGGAGCTTGTTGAAGTGTAAGAACTTGTCTGCTCCTTCTGTAGGTAAAAACTTGCTACTTAAATTAGCATAAACCTATAAGGCATATTTGATTTTTTTACTCCTGGAACCTTACTGTTACATTTGGAAGAGATTGGTGTGGTGGTGATTATGGTAAAACTAAAATTTGTGAAAACCTGGGTAAAGAAGTGAAATGGAGCAGGGACATGTGCCTCTGGGGATAAAAACTGTAGCTTATTTTGTTTTCCATGTGACAAGAAATAGGAAGAATTTCGTGACATTTGTCGATTGATGCAGGATGATGAAGTGCTAGGTTTTGGGTTACAATGAGTAGCTCAACCATTATGATTCTCTGGTTTAGAAGTCAAAATATGTCGATTAGGTTACGAGTCGATGCTTGAGAAGTTAGATGGAATGCTGTAGATTAGTTCATTGGTCTTCTGGTCTGTAGTTGCTTTGTTTTAATTGATCGATCTCAAAGTATGTCTACTTCTTTGTTCGTTAATCATTATAGATGACTGTTTGCTAAATGCTAATTACACCATACTTTAACCTAGGTTCACTGTTATTCTTTATGAATTTTCAACTAACTTGTTAATTTTGTTCTCCATGAAATATAATGAAATTATATACTTTTGTAACTTTTGTTTCAGCAGATATTGTAATTAGTTTATCTGGGGGCTTGTGGCAATATATAAAGCACATTTAATCCTTAAGGTACCAGATTCCTTCACAGTAATACTTAGTACAAATTCAAGAGTTCATCTTCTGAATATTGCCTCTTCATGCTAATAATGAGGTACATGGAACCTCGACAACGATACACTGATCTTTAACACAATTTTCTTCAGAAACAATTCAGAATTGACAGATTTTGTGGTTGCAACTTGCAAACTTGGACCAATATAGATAAAATTCAAAACTACATAATTATTTTCTTACACTGATTCATTTAACAAGATACAGTACTATAATTGCAAGTGCACATGCAGCAACTGAGATATATTCCTTTGGATTCCACAGTGGTCACTCATAAAAATTTTCCCATTCTGATATCTGAGGCGATGCTTAGTTGAAATGTTGAATCATGATTGGTCAAGATATTCACCAACTAAGCAACTATCTAGAAATTTAATGATGAGAAGGTACCAGCAGGCAAAGTGGGCCCAGTATGGCCCAATAGGCTGCGTAGAGCCACCATGGCATGTCGCCACAGAAATCTCAGCTTGGGGCCCACTAAGATTTGAATACTTTTTTGGTGCCTTTCTTCTCCATTTATTCTCATCTGCATACACTCCTGTCCACTAAATTATGGGTTGGAATTTAGGGGATAATGGATCATGTTGAATCTTTTTTTATCATTGCCACATATAATTTCAAGGTTTCCGATTAATTGTTTAAATATGAAATATTACCTAAAAGTAAAACATGATAAAAGAAAGTGACTTTTACAATTCGTCAAATAAAATAAAATTTTAAGTTTGTTGGTATTAATTATCTTATTTTCAGGAAATGAATTAAATCCCACATAAAATGTATGTAATTTTATACAAAAGAAATCTAAAAAGTCTATTAGCATTATAAAAAATATTTTGACTTCTGAAACCCTATCAACTTGATTTGAAAACTAACTAATTTGTTTTGTATGGATCCCATGTGAAAGTTTAATCATATTATGCAGATGTATATGCAGAAAATACAATTAATCCATAAGCTAAAAATAACGTTTATATATTTGAATTTTCATTATCAATATTGTCAAAATAAACATTGTAAAGTGATCACTCCTAATTATAATATAACACGTATATTTTTTTTCCATGTTACATACATAATGCTCAAATTAAACATACTTTAATTCAAAATTTTATTGAAAAACAAAATATGACATCCCTGCTCTCAAATTTGACAAGTGTAGGAACAATAAATTTTCTTTCCCTGAAGGCATAGCAAAACTGAACCGTTCAAATTTTGAAGACAACAAAAAAGCTACTATTTAACCTTTAAAGACAACTCATGTCCTTTCCATTAGCATCTCTAAAGTCAATAGACATTACTAGAGTCAATTGACCTATCTGTAAATATGAATCTGTTTATGATACTATACTAGAAAAGACATTTGATTTCGTTACTATCAATATTTTTAATATATAAAAAATAACTTCGTCATTATTTATATTTTTTTGTAAAAAAAATATATGAAAAAATTTTCAAAAAAGAAATCCGATTTTCTTAAAAATCATTTTAAACAGTAAAAATATTGTTTACTTAAACAGTACAAACACTACTCTTTAGCACTGTAGATTCTATAGTATGTAGACCATGATATATAATAGATTACTATGCAACTATTTATGAGATTTGAATTGAAGAAAAGACAATGATATATAGTAGATTACTATGCAAATGCAACTATTTATGAGATTTGAATCGGAGAAATAATGAAATATCTATAAACAGTTGGATGGTGGAACTTGAGAGCAAGGCAACAGCATTACAGCAGCAGCCCGTACACGGTAAATGGAATTTCGCAAAAGCTCAGATCAGAGGTCACATGAAGTGAACTCAGACTGCAACTTGTTTTGTGAGAAGACCGCCTAACTGCACGGTCTCACGTTGCATTGGTCGCTGCGGTGGGACCCACATATGTGGCTGGATTGGATCTTATGTGGCGATTGACTAAAAATATTATATAAATGTTGCATTGGTCGCTGCGGTGGGCTCCACATATGTGGCTCGATTGGATCTTATGTGGCGATTGACTAAAAATATATATAAATGTTGCATTGGTCGCTGCGGTGGGCTCCACATATGTGGCTGGATTGGATCTTATGTGGCTATTGACTAAATCATACTTTGGTGGATAAACCTACATTATTTTGAAAGATAATATAATTGTTTGCTTCTAAAAATATATATAAATGTTGACCTGTGGGGTCTTCATGCTTCAAAATTGTCAGCTTGGATTAAGTTTTGGATCAGATTTACTTAAATCTGGGACCACATAATGTTTATCTTGAAAATTTTATAGGATATATTTTCTGAATAAATTAAACTTCAAAATAGAAAAAGAAAATTTTAAACATGTTTAACTTATAAATTTAAATGTCAGAGCAATACATGCTCTGATCTGTTTGTTAGAGCTATATATATGAGGAAGTATCCGAAGGAAACTACGAGATATCTCCTGACAAATCTAGGGTATTTTCGAAGAATAAAAAACAAAAGGGGCAATTGACATAAAACAATTCATTTATTCAATTTTCTTATCTTAGTTTAATAGTTAATACATTCTACAATATAAAAGAGAAATTTAGTTATATGTCACTCCATAAGAGTTCATTAGGAGAATGTCGCTCAAATCTCAATAACAGTAAATTACAAATATGCCACTAGATTTTGAAAGAGTTTATATTTATGCTATTAACTTCATTTAAACAGAATTTAAAAACTAATTAATTAGGAAATGTTCAAATATCCTCAACAGTTTGTTTTTTTAATGCAGATCCTCTTCATTCGATTTTAACCCAGGTCAGACTCGATCGAACCCAACTCAGATTCGACAATCCTTCACTTGACTCTACAGAAAGAAGCGAGAGAGAGAGAGAGACAGACAGACAAAACCTAGCTCAGTCTCCGCCTAGCCCAGCCTAACACCACTCTCCTCTGCCTCGCCTAGCTTCACCTCCGCCTCCGTCGTCTCTCTCTTTTCTTTGTGCACATTCGACAAATCGAATCAGTGAAATATTGGTTTCGATCAACTCTCCTAGTTTAGTTGGGTTAGAATAAAATAGATCTGCTATGCATAAAAAATACTATTGAGGGCATTTTGAGCATTTTTCTAATTATTTTTTTTATTCTGTTAAGATGGAGAATGAAATAAATATAAACTCTTTCAAAATTTAGTGACATATTTCTAATTTATTGTTATTAAGTGACATTCTCCTAATTGAACTCTTATGGAGCGACATATAACTAAATTTCTCAATATAAATATAAAAGGCAAATGAGAATACAAAGTTATTTTTGGTTGCTATTTGTATTTACTTTTTTTTAAGAGTTATGAGATTCTACTTTTGCATTATCTTATGGTAACAAAATCAACGTGCAAAGTTTGATTTGTGCTTTTTGCTGCATTGTGTGGAATCAAAGATACAAGTTTATTTATTTTTCAATTTAATCAAGGTTATTCTTGTTCTTCTTTGAATTTGTGCTAATGTTTTATTCTTATTTCATGATTGGATAGATATAAGTACTGGATTAGAGAATCATTTATCTTTTTCTCTCTAATGATGGTATTGGGACTAAGAGGCATCCTTCAGCTGGGAGTGTGGTACCGGATGAAGCTACTGCTCCTGAAAGGGATGAAAATATATAGTTTTTGTTATATATGATTGTGTTTGGATCGTCGTGGTTACTGTTATTTTCAAAATAGCTTCTATTTTTTCTCTACAGTATTTAATTCAATTACAACTTTGAGTAGTAAATAGTTGTGATTAGCTGCTAATTCGCTAACTCATCATTTTTGTTGAATTAGCGTGAGTAGTGACTGAAGAGGAAAATTTATAAATTACATGTGAATGCATCTCTGGTGAAACAATTAATATCAATGATTTTGATTTTTTATTAGAACTTCAAATTTTGAAAATAAAACATTAGTGGCAACAAAAAACGGATGGCATCCGATCCTTTCTCTCATAACTTTATTAGGCAACTTGTACATTCAATAATAATTTCAAATTAATTAGTGTATTTTTAATTTTAGTGATACTCAAACATAACTTTACATACCGTATAAAATAAGTTGTGTAATAAAAATCTTACATATTTAATATAATTTAATAAATTAATAACAATAATGATTTCTCCACAAATATTTTCCTTTATGATATAAAATTTTTTATGCTTCAAAAAAGGAAGATGGTTCTTCTTATTTTGGAGAAACAAGGGAAACAAAGTTCCTCAATGGAATTTTCCACCACCAAACGGTTGATGTTGAAAAGAGACTACGTCATTATCCCTAAAAAACTAAACAATTGTTACCAACATTATAGACAAATCCAAAACCTACTTGTTTTATAGACTAGCATATATACAGAGGCGGAGCTATTCAAGGGCAAGTTCGGGTAAGTGTTCGGACTTGATTTTCAAAAAACGTAAAATTTAGTATATTTTTAATTATTTTTGTAATGGAAAATAAGTTTTTAGCGATATTTTAGTGTGTTTTAATGAGTTTGTGTCCGAATTTGATCTCAACCTCAGTGTCCGGACTTAATTATGTCCGAGCTAAAATGACTCTGAATCCTCCCCTACATATATAGGTTAATTAATTAGTGAACTCAAGTGGAGTGTCTCATGCTCTCATCCAATTGTGGTGTAAAGTAATTTGTGTATATGTTTTTGCTCAAAATCTAGGAAACATTTCACACCTGCATATATTTTTTTAGAGCATTCTTTGCTTCATGGATAAGCATTTCACACCTGTTTTTAATAAAAATAAAAATATTAAATAAAAAATATTTTTTATTTTTTAACAGTTAATTTATCAAGTGGAAGCATCAGCATAAAATCCAAAAGATTTTGTGCCATGGAGGAAAATTTTTGTGCTGATTTTAACTGTCCAATTTTTGTTACATGTCTCAAGATTTGTGCATTTTTTGAATATTTCGCAATTTCATATTGTCATCGTTCGTTTTTGTGCGAAAAATTTCTTCCGCGATGGACGGTAAAGAAATATTTTCATTAAACCAGTTTGGAAAAAATGGAAGAAATTTATTAAAATAATAAATTTCGATGTTCATAGTAATTAAGTTCAATAAATAAATAAAATTAATTTTGCTATGGATCAAAATCAAATTGAACTACAATACTATCAATAATAATTAACAACTGTAATTAATTCTAATAATATTTTTTATAAAAATCAAGATCCATAAAAGAACAACTCAACAAATAAATATTTTTCTAGAAAGTTTTTTAGTTCGTTGGATTCAGAAAAAACCATGCCGTTGAGTGAATTAATTAGTTCAATAAATGATTGTTCTTTTTTCTCCTTATTTTTTTTTGTTATTCATCAATTTCCAGTTGTGAGGATCTAGACTATGTATGAAGAGAAATTTTACACGGTTTAGGAACATGGCATGTGCATGGTGGCCACACTTAATGTAGAAGGAGCTGTCACCGTGAAAAGAAGATTCTTTTCACGGTGACAGCTCCCTTCTACATTAAGATCCGAATTTGCTGCTTGTATTTGAGCTAAGTGGGATTTTATTCAGAGGCGGAGTTACATAGGTTCAGAGTGGATCAACTGATTCATTCTGGACAAAAAAATTCAAAATTGATCATGTAATTAGAAAAAAAATTCTGAAAAATAAACTTATAATTTGAATATTTTTTAAAATATTCATAATTTTGAACCACCCTGGAAAAAAATTGAAATGTTGAATCATTCTGAAAATTTTCTTGGACCTGCCCCTGATCCTGTTTGCCTCGATCCGATCGTTACGGATCGATCGACCGTTACGAACGGTTGTGATTTGATTCAGAGAGCAAATGTTTTGATCGTTAAATATGTTTTGAACGATTCAGATCGAAACAAGCAGAAAACAAGAAGAAATTATACAAACAGTGGGGATTTGGTTCCCATAGTTAAAAGCTAGCCGAGAAGTTTAGGTAGTTGCATGGCTCAATTAATTTCAAAGGTACCTACTCTTTCTAATATAGATAGTACACGACAGTACACACCGATGCACGGAGTGATATGTATATTTTATTATTTTATACGCGCACGCAAATTTGTTTTTACTACCAACCAATGTATAAAACCGGATTCGGAACTTGTATCTGCATTTATATTAAATGAATACAACAAAAAAAATACAAATACGAAGATTAAAAAAATGTTATAACACAAAATCAAATTTGTCATGAATAAATACAAATATATATGAAGCTGATAATCACGAATACAAATTAGTGCTATAAATATAGAACAAATTTGATATTGTAATAAAAATGTACATGTAACAAAACTAATTAAAATATGAAATAAAACTTCAAATTTAAAAAATCCATAACAAAACTAGCCCTTAAGGTTTGGGTTCGCAATAAATCCAACATTTTAATTGCCAAATTAATTATGGATTTTCATTAACAACATAACAATAATATTGGACTAGAGAAACATTTAGATACGATAGATACACTGAATATTCTCAATCAATTAGTATATGTATTCTAGGACCAAAAGTTGATATGTGCATTTAAGTTAATAATTGATGACATGTGTCATTTGTATCCTGAGTTATATCATTATAGTTCATTCTATAAATCAAGTACTTGAATTATGGAGTTGTATATTGAATATACAAATTACTCAAGTGGATTATTTAAGAATAAAGCAAATTAATTATGTATTGAATATATGAATTAATTATGTATGAAGATATATGAATGAATAAATGAATTAAAGAGAGCAAAATAAATATTTTGGTGGATTTAATTGTGAAATATCATTAACTATAAATTGGTTAAGGTCACAATTAATGTACCTTGGTCAAATATGATCAAAGATTGATCAAAGGGGATGGACGTGGTTAAACTTGATCAAAGATAAGAATGACAATTGTTGTAAATAGTTTGCAACTTTGAAAGTAGGAACAAATTAGAGATGGAGAAAGTTTCTTGAATAGACCAATAGTCCATTGGACCAAGAGATGGAGTAATTACCATCCAACCCTCTCTAGATTAGATCTAGACCATGTGATGGAGGGGTTGGATCGTAATTTTATATTGAATGCTATCTCTTGAGTATTTATTCTTGATCATTTCTCTCTCCTCATTTCATCTCATTCTCTCTTCTTTCTCATCTTTCCTCTTCTCCTCTCTTCCCTTAGGCCGCAACCCTCCTCTTTGTCTCCATGGCTGCACGCCACCCAAGGCTAATAGCCCCTTGGCTGCCGCTGCTACTGCTATTCGCCACCACCCCTAGGTTGAGCACTCCTTGTGCAGCTAGGAGGTGTGATTGGCCTCCACACCCTCTCTTCGATCATTCTCTTTCATCATTAAGCTTTGATCTAAGATCAAAAGTTAGATGTTCATGCGTTGTACTTTAGCTACAAATCAAATACAAGCTTGAGAAGATCTTGGACTATGATTTTAAGCAATAGACATTAATGAGTTGAGTGATCTCCTATCCATCTAGTATTAGATTGATATTTTATTCTCAAAGCAACCTAAGGTGGACCAACATGAACTATCATTTAATTGGGAGAAGAAGAAGAACTCAAGAGAGACTACATAAAAGAAAAAAACATTGATTCAAACTCTCTACATACTTTAGTACTTGAGATAGTCCCTCTTTGATCTTGTGCTTTACGTATGATTTGAGCTTCTTTTGTATGTGAATGCTTATATTAAAATTTTGAAATGACTTAGATCATCTTTAGCATAGATAATGATTTCTTCATCCGAACATTTCGATCTTGATGTATAGTGTAAATTTTGATATATCTGAATTGTCCGGATTGATTGAAAGTATCCAGTGTATCTATATGATGTATCTAGGTTTTTTCCATTAAATTATTAACAACATAATTTTTCAAGTAAAAGAATTCAAAAGTAAATTTGTCAGGTTTGTCATTTGTGCAAATTGTTTTTTTTTAATAATTGGGTTAATCCTTTGACGAGATCATCATGATAATTTTGACGACAGCTTTTGTATTATTTGTATATATACATGTTGAGTTATGTTATTATTTTTTAAGAAATCATGATGTGCTATGACTTCACGTTCAATTTTGAAATTTCAAAATTCGAACTGCTGATTCAAACCGTCCAATGTGATTTTCATATTGAAATCTCACTAGAGACCAAATTTTATATTTTTTAACCTTTTCACTATTGTGAGAATTCAATATGGAGACCACATTAGACGATTTAGATTGATAATTGGGTTTAAAATTTTGAAACTTGGTGAAATCACAACTTGAAGCTAATTTCTTGAAGCTTTACTCATATATATATATATATATATATATATATATATAGAGAGAGAGAGAGAGAGAGAGAGAGAGAAATGCTATGGTGCATTACGAAGTCAAGATTAGTTTTGGCATCACGCTCAAATTTTAAAATTTAAAATTCAAACGGCCGATGCAAACCGTTCAATGTGATCTCCATATTGTAATCTTACTATAAACCAATTTTTTCATTTTTTTTACTAATTTTTAGAGGAGTGCAAAATGAGCCATTATATCAACAAATTTGATACCACTCTAAAAAATAGTAAAAAAGCTCTAAATATTGAAAATGTTGGTCTCTAGTGAGATTTCAATATGGAGATTACATTGGATGGCTCAGATCAATTGTTTCAAGTTCTCTTATTGGAAATTTGAGTGTGATGCCAAACAATCATGGCTTCATAGTGCACCATAACATTTCTCTTTCTCTCCCTCTGTCTGTCTGTCTGTCTGTCTTTATATATATATAGGCTAGGGTGCTCCATGGAGCACCAACCCGCTCATGCTCCACATCGTATCTCCAATTTGAAAACTCCAATGACAGATCTGAATCGTTGAAAATGATTTACATATTCAAATCTACTTGAATATTGAATTTTACATTTTTTGAATTTTTTAGAGAGGTAGGAAAATCACAACTTTTGTTGGTCCATAAATCGTTTGATTTGCAACTTTTCTACCTCCTTAAAAAAACAGCAAAAAAATTCAAAAAAATAAAATTCAATCTCCAAATAGATTTCAATATGTATATCATTTTCAACGATTCAGATCGGTCATTAGAGTTTTCAAATTGGAAATAACTGATGTGGAGCACGGGCTGTTTGGTGCTCCATGGAGCACCTTAGCCTATATATATATATATATATATATATATCTATATATATATAATCCGGCTAACATACTAACGTTAGTAAAATTGAAAACGTTAGCAAAACAGAAAGCTCTAAAATCACGAAATTTGATTTCCTACATGATTTTGATATGAATAATTTATTGAGCAACTCAAATTTTAATTTTGGCCAAAAAAGTTATAAAATGTGAAACTTTTGTATTTCGGTTGAAGTGCAAACATTTTCACATTAGTCATACTATATATATTATTTGAAAATAGAATTGACATGTAGTTTTTCTTATAGACAAGCTGTATAGTAATTTACCTGCCATTCAAAAATACTGATCTGCATCAACGTCGTTGAGTATGAACTATCCGAATTTTACATAATCTTATTGACGTCAATCCTGCATAAAGTTACATAATTTTTTATGTGTTAATGTGTTAAAGTATAGAGATGGATTTTTGTGAAAACGTTTGGACTTCGGCCTTAAGATGAAAATGGTTCAAATTAAAAAAATTTGAATTCAAAATTTCGATTTAAATTAGCTCAATAAATTCTCCATATCAAATTTCATAATTTTATAGATTTCTAGCTATCTTTAAATGTAGTTTTTTAATTTCTATTTAATATTATTTTAATGACCTCTTCGGGATTCTTTTTAAAAAAATATTTAAGAATAGCTATAAAGTTCAAAAATGATAAAATTTAGTTTCCAACAATATTTTGATATAAAATTTTATTGAGTTATTTAAATTGAAATTTTAGATAAAAAAATATAATTCAAACTATTTGCACTTAGGTGTGAAGTGCAAATGTTCTCATGTTACTAGTCAACCTCTAAAGTACATATGTATGTATGTATGTATGTATATATATATATAAAGAGAGAGAGAGAGAGAGAATGCTATTGTGCATTACGATGTCAAGATTAGTATTGACATCACACTCAAATTTCAAACAATCGATCTAAACCATCTAATGTGATCTCTCACAATAGATCAAATTTTTCATTTTTTTTATTTTTTTACTATTTTTAGAGCGATATGGAATTTGTAGATCTAACGATTTATGGACCATCCAATATGACTAATTGTGCACACCTCTAAAAAATAGTAAAAAAATTCTCAGAACGTCCAATGTGATCTTCGACAATGCTTATTTTGACAATTTTGGCAATGAAGATTCAAATTAATTTGTAAAAATCTTTAAAATAGCAAACAACTATATAGGTATATTCTTGAGCTTATATATTAGTTATGTTTTTCAATTTGGTGCGATTTCAGTGTCATTAACATTTCATCATGGACCATAAAATATTACGGTTAAAAATTGCATTATACTTGATGAATTTTGAGTATAAAATAAACTCAAATCACATCAAATTATAAACAAAAAATAATCTATAAGCTCAAGAATATGCCTAAATATTATTTCTATTTTCAAGATTTTTATAAATTAATTTGAATTTTCATTATCAAAATTGTCCAAAAAACTTTAAATTAGAAAAAAAAATATATAGGTGTATTCTCGAGTTTATAGATTAATTTTGTTTTAATTTGATTTTATTTGAGTGTCATTTGTATTCAAAATTCATCAAGTTTAATTTGAATTTTCATTATCAAAATTATAGAAATAAGTATTGTCAAGTGATCTCTCCTCGTAAAAAAAACATATAAATTTAAACTATTTTTTAGGAGAAAAAAAATTCCCTGCATTTGCACAGTAAAACCTCTTGGTAGGATCTTACTTGGATAAAGTAAATTTGGTACACATCGATGGTAATTGGTAAAATTAACAAGAAACTAAGCTAGCTCATTAAACTAATTAAATTTACAACAATTGTTTATTGTACAAAGGGCGAATTAATCACCACACGCCTCAGGTCGAATATTTACAATCCCAACTTTTACTATCACAGTTTCACCTCAAATCCAATACAAAAAATAATAATTTGCGCTCTTCGAATCTACTGCAAAGAATCACGCGTATATATATATGGAATAACCCCAAATGAAATAATCAAATTGTCCATTAATCGTCTCTTGAATGAATCAATTGCAGCTAATTAACTAATAATTGGACACTCAAAATATGAGTTCTATTTCATTTCTCTTATCTAAGAGATGAAATGAGAGAACAAAACACCTTCTCCTCACAAGGTATGATCAAGCCCATGTCATAATCGAAATCGAATTCTTCTTCGGCTCGTTGGAGCAATGACTGAAAAACAGGGTTGTAGAGGAAGGAAATCGGTACGACATATCGACTTCTATTGCCGCCAACATAGACAACAAAGTGACCTTTCGGGACATCAGACGGAAATGTCTCATTGTAATCAATTCCTTGCTTTTTGCCAAGACTGGAGCATCGTTTCAGTATTCGCATTAGCCCGGCCGGATGAGAGTTCTTGCTTTGTTTTCCCATAACCATATCAATTTCTACTAGAGAGTGTAATAAATTAATAATTAGTGAGAGAGATTGATCAGGAGGGTTCTGTTGGAGGTGGTGGGAAGATGGACATGTTGTGAGGGGTTTATAAAGGAAGTACATAGATAAAGAAGAGAGCATGGCCACGTGGGGTGGGGAATGGAATTGAAAAAGACATAGAGATCACTGGCTTGTGTTATGCGAGTGTGTGTGTGTGTTATTTTAGTGTGTGTTGCTATAGGGGTTGATCGATCTTCCCATGGCTTTGTTTTCTCTTAGAACGACATACATGGCCCCCTTCTCTACCAACTTATAATCTCTTCTCTATTCTAACTTTAACATTATAATAATCAATATTCTAGTTGGATTTAATTTATATCTGTTAATTGTTGGTGTGATGTTAAGTTTATTAACATTTAAACACTGGATTTTGCATGGAAAATGAGTGGTGCAGAGACATCATAAAAAAATAAAAAAATCGATCTAGAAAGGGACCACAATAACTGCATAGCTCATAAATGATGAGAACTCATAATATGGGTGTGGTCCACAGTGGTCCATAGTTTAACATGGATCAACTTTGTATCGGTGCACCAATTGGCAATAGATTGTAAATTAATGTTTCTGGATTTAGATGGATCAACTGTTCAAATATTTGATATAAGTGAAAAAAAATTCTTATTAAAGAGTAAGTTGCAACAGATTTTTTTTTTCTACTGTATTTTATTGGGATTTCAAAGTTTAAATGATTGCTCTAATAGAAGTCAAGTGTACATACTTAAACAAGGGGTTTAACAGAGGAGAAAGCATACCATTCTGAGACCCAAATATACCAAAATTTCTTCGAAAAAGGTATTTGACAAGTGTTACGAATATTTAAAATTTGAATGATTAATTATAATAAATATTCAAGATTAATGTTAGGCTGAATTTTATGTCGGAAAAAATAAGAAAACATCAACTATGAGATTTGCAAATGCATGATCTAGTATATATACTACAAAGTGATAACAATCTATGACGACTTTCAAAATGTCATGAATTCAACCCTTCGTTATCAAATGATTTCGTAAAAGATATTTGAAAAATAATAAAAGTCGGATAATAACATATGCTCTTATATAAAAATCTACCAATCTAAAAAATTCGAAAAATTACAAAACCATAAAAAAATCTTGACAGCATTTGCCAATTTTTTAATTCAATGTGCGTAAGTTCTAACAGAAAAAACTCTGATCGGCTATTATGACCTCAATTTCATAATGTTGCCATGTGATTTCAAGCTTAATCTTCTAATTTGGATTTTCAAGCTTGTTATTTTTAAAATTTTCGCTTGAATTTTCTCAATATAACATGAAATAACTTTAAATGTTCACAAAATAAAGTTTTGTTGTTGTTAAATTTTAGTCAAATTACATAAAAAAAAAGGTGAAAAAAACACTTCACTAAAGCGAATCCCTCTTTGAAAGAACGGTTCATATATATTTGTTCAAAAACTGATAGCAACGTTTATGAGCTCTGAATTGAGTAAAAAAAAATAGTATCAAAATTAAGCTTTTCAAATCTAATTTTAATGGAGCCTAAATTCATTATAAAAAAAATAAAAAACTCTTTACCGATATATATTTGTTCAACAGTTTGATCAATTAATTAAAAAGCATTAAGTGTGGAAAAACTAAATATCTTATTTTTTAACAGCTAAGAATACTAAAAATAGTAATGGAGGTTGACAAAGTAACTAAGAAATGGCAATACATGTGCAATTGTGCAAATAGGGACACGCAGTTAATGGATCCGAATCTGGTGTCGCGCGGCACAGTTCCGTACGGATCGGACACTCATAAATTCATATGATATAAGCAACGAACTTTCGTAATTTGATTTAGAAGGTTTGTATTTCTAAAATTTATTTGCACGAATCTCGATGTAACTGAATGATTCAGATCTTCTGCGTGTCATGTGCGGCGCGGCACATGATCTGAACTCCGCAGTTAATGCATATGGTTCCGGATTAATTACCACACCAAGGACACCATTTTGTACAATCCGTGATACTTATCTGCACTCTTTTTTATTAAATCTGTGTTTTTATGTGGCGGCTGTCTCTGTGGTCAAGCACGAGGTCAGTAAAAAAATAAGGAAAAAACTTAGTACATCAAGATGGGTGCTCCTTAGATACTCCACTCAATCTCTACCATTTGATTGCATTGAGATTCATCATAGATTCCAATCAAATGGTAGAGATTGAGTGAAGTACCTAGGATTGGTGTACCTAAGTTTTTCCCAAAAAATAATGCTGCACTGTGGTATAGAACTTTACAACTTTAGTTCGTCCAATATGTTAACATAAAAAATAAAAAAGGTAATATAATGTAATAAGAATCAGCAATGGAAAAAGTAATTAAAACAACAATATGCAAAATAGAGAGAATTGATTGAAAGTTTAGAATTATTGAAAACAGCATAAGAACTTCGTTAAATAAATTTAATTACTTTCTTCAAATAGAAGAAAATTAATTGCGTAGGAAGCAAAAATGTTGAGAAATAAATCTATTTGTATCTAAATAAATTGCACTTACTATCAATAAAAAATTGTCCACATATACATTCAAACGAACCTCAATGTTTTTAAAAAATAAGAAAATTATTTATTTGCCACTCTAAATTTGAAAATTGACAGAATGTCACTTCAAAGTTTAAAATTAGCAAAATTAGTTGTGTTATCCTGCATATTATTAGCAAAATTAGTTTAAAATGTGAAACCGGGTCATATAAAAATGGGAGTTGATACGTAGATACCATATTTGATACCAACTAATGATATCGATTTTATTATGTACATTTAGTTGTGTTATCCTGCACATTATTTGAGTTATTATGTATGTTATTTTTTGTACCGAAATAATTATACATGTTATCGATTTTATTATGTATCTTTAGTGGAGTTATCATGCACATTATTTGAGTTATTATGCACGTTATTTTATGTATTGAAATAGTTATACATGTAATTTTTTTGTACTGAAATAGTTATGATATAATATGCATAATAACTCAAATAATGCGCTGGATAACTCAACTAAAGATGCATAATAAAATCGATATCAAAGTTGATATCAAATGTGATATTTACGAAAAAAATTATCCATGAAAAATTACGTTACCATCTCCAAATTGAACTTAGTACTTGCTGTACCGCATTTCCGAAAAGGACCCTTCGGCCTTTAATCCACTAAATACGGCACTGGATTTAATAATAATTCTTTAGTTAATGCACCAATCAAATTATTACTAACTGGCATCTAATATGCCAATTTAAAGTTAAGCCATCAAATGATTATAACGAAATCGCCCGTGAACTGACAATCCAGAGGAAATTGACAAGCTATCTACTCAATCATTACATTCAATTAGTAATTTTAAACAAAAAAACATGATTAACCCAAAAATGATGTATCTACTCAATCATTTCATTTATTTAGTTATAAGAACTCTCATAAAAAATATATACAAAACAACACTACAAAAGCGGGTCAGCAACAAGTTCGCTATAAAAGGCTTTTATAACATATGTGGAAAAGTTACCGCTATAAAAATGCCATCTTTAATAGCGGAGGTTACACTTGACATGCTATTAAAGGTCTTCTATAGTGAATGAAGTTACGATCCGGTATAAAAGATTCTCTTTACTAGCGGACGTACCAGGGGTCCGCTATTAAAGATTTTTATAGCGGATGACGCCTACGATCTGCTATAAAATGTTTGCTCCCACGGATCACCATACAACTCCAATCCAGCCGTTAATTCTTGTCAATCCAACGCTCCAAAAGATCCAATGCTCCCACAGATTAAGACATCATTTTTCTTCCAAAATTGTTGTTCTCTATATAAACATCAATTCTCCGTCATTCTTCCTTTACAGAAATCTTCCCTCATTCTTCTTCTCGCAAAAATCTTCTCTCATTCGTCCTTCTTCCCACAAAATCTTCCCTTATTATGCTTTCATCAAGGTTTTAAATAGCGAATAGTGGTCCGTAGCGGTGCAGGGGTCATTCAGCGTTTAGTGGTATAACAGTGATATAACAACGATATAGCGGTTAAAATTACTAATATAACTTACATGAGTATCAATAATTGTCAAATATCAATGTACTTATGCATAAGAGCATAATAACTGTCCTGATAAATTGACAAAAAAACATGCTTATTACAAAAGTCAAAACAATTAACATTTAAAAATCTTACCGCTATATTCGCTATATCACTGTTATATCTGCTATATCACCACTATATTTACTATATCCCTATATATATCCATTATATCAATGGTGTGTAAAAAATATCTTGCGCCCAAGTCAAAATTTCCGCTATTTTCTTTATATCGACGCTATATTGGCGCTATTTAGATACTTGGTTTTCATTCTTCAAATATTATTGTGTTTTAAGTATTAATATAAAAATATATATGAGTTTCGAGTATTACTGTAAACAGTTTTTTCCACATCTCGTTTAATTATTACTGTAAAAGTAAAATTAGATTGTATCATAAGACCGTTTAAAAATAAAATTAGGCTGTTCAAAATCATATTATAGCTAGTATAAAAAGAAAAGTAAATTAAGCAACATGACATATTTGCAAATAGTCAAATTTTCTTGTGATTATATATTAGGAACAAATATTTCTGCAAAATGTCTATCAAATCAGTTAATTTCGTAATAAATGAAAAAGCTGGCAGCAACATTCGCGGGTAAAATTTTCAAAATCTATTATAGCGGATTTTTTCTAAAGGCCGCTATAATAGACCACCTATTATAGGGGAGTTTTCCTAAAGGCCGCTATAATAGACCCCCTATTATAGGGGAGTTTTCCTAAAGTCCGCTATAATAGTCCAACCTATTATAGCGGACAACATGAACCTTTAGCAGCCCCCCTCTATTATAGCCCCACTTTGTCCGCTATTATAACCCTTATAATTCCGCTATAATAGCCAATTTTTGTAGTAGTGTCTATAATAATAGTTTTTGTTATATATATTCACTTATATATTATTTTTTGATGTATTAAATTAATTTTTTAACTAAATTTAATATATGTATAGCCTCATTCGTACCTAAGATTTTTCAAAATCACTCTATTGCCGCACTCGTATCGTATCGACCGGATACGGTACCCGCATCCGCACTCGTGCAACGTAGCTTTCAAGTATTGTAATACATCACTGAATACTTCGTGACACCAGCGGCGGAGCCACTAAGGCGCATGGTTAGTCAGCTGACCTCTCTTGAAAAAAATTCAAAATTGATCATGTAATTAGAAAATTTCTAAAAATAAGTTTATAATTTATTTTTTATGCATGATTTTGAATCACCTCGAAAAAAAAATGTAAATATTAAATCATCCTTAAAAAAAATTCGGAATCTTACCCCTGCGTGACACGACTGCAATCAAGTGCAATATTTCTCTGTCTTTCTAAAGAAAAAAAAATACATCCCTGTACTGAAACCGAGATACTTTGTAATGTGAGTGTGTTCTAAATGGAAATATGTCAATTTGTTCTTTATATTAAGTAATAACTACCGAGATTTCCGAAAAAAAAAAAAAACGTTTAATCTCTGATGAGACCATTTGAATGATCTACTAGCTCCTGTGGTTACAAAATCTTTTTTTAATCACTAACTGATTAGAGAATTTAATTTTGTTTTGAGGAAAATTAGAGAATTTAATTACTTCAAATTGTGGATCATGTTGTGATATTACTTGCTTGAATTTTGTTATGGTGTTCTTCAACTTCATAATCAAATGTTTTCCCACATCTAAAATTAAAATCATATATTGATTAACAAAAGGCGAAAAGGTTAACAAAATATTTAATTTTTTTAGTTAAAAGAAACATCATAAAAAACCCTCAAATTGTATCAGGGTAGAATAAATTAAATCTCTGTGCCACTTAGACAAACTCATGTAAAAGGACTGCTAATCGTGCTTCAAAATTTTGACATAAATAATAAATTCAGAATAACATGTTAATTTCACAGAAATAACTTCCTTCAGAAAAAGTAAACTTCTTTGAGAAAAAAAAAAGTACTAATAAATTTTCATTGAAAAGGAAGCAACATCATTTACTAGTTCCTTGTTTAGATCTTTACAAACGCATCGAATCAGCACGCCTCTGATCTCTATAAATATACAATCCAAATTAATTATCCCCACAAGATTTCTCATGAAAATAATAAACTCTTCATAAAGGTCTAAACCCTTTCTCTACTGCACCACAAAAATCAGCTCCTACATAAGAGGAAAAAAACTAACAAAAGTTCATCCTAATTTTTCATGGCAGCGAGGCGGTCAACGCCTGAAAGACGACCTCCTCGCATGGTATCATCAAGCCGTTATCATACCCGAACCCAAACTCCTCTTCGGCTTGTCGAAGCAGGTATTGAAATTTCGGGTGGCACAAGTACGAGATAGGAATGATATATCGGGTTCTGTTTTCGCCGACGTAGACCGCAAAGTGTCCTTTTGGCACGTCAGAAGGAAACCCATCACAGTAGTCGATGTTCTCGTGTTGCTTTCGACCAAGGCTCGAACAGCGTTTCAGTATCTGCTTCAATGCCCTGGATTGTGTGATCTTGCTTTGTTTTCCAATAGCCATGTTCTTTCTTTTGGAGATTGTTTTGAGTGTAAGAGGCTAAGAGCAAGTGAAACTCTGTGAAAGAGATGGGGAATTTTTTTGTGAGTGATGAGTTGGAGAGAAGAGAACTTGGAGAGGTATATATCAGATTCAGGGGAGGAAGTGGTGCTGATTGTCACAAGCATTGAATTGCATACCTCTCCAGTTACTATCTACACTGGAGAGTTAGTATGTCTTAATATTATCAAGTGATCAGGCAGTTGTGCCAAGTTGATATATAGAAATACAATGGTAGGTTGAAGGAATGATAATATTCATTTAAGAATTTATTTTATTTGTATGCAAAGATAAATTAGCACGAATTAAAGTAAACTAAGAAAAAAATCATGTACAAATGTTGGACCTGATCAGATCTTTCAACATTATTACCAACGCCAAAATAAAGAAATGTTTTTCTATCTATTTGTTATTTATTTTAAAGATGTGAGTTAAATTTCATAACTTTACAAAGGGTTTCCAAATTAGATTTTTAAACATGTGACATCTCAGTCTCTAACATATTGCTTATACTAGTAGGTTAAATTTTGGTCTCATTTACACATATTATTTGCAGGGGCGAATCCAGAAAAATTTTCAGAATGATTTAACATTTCGATTTTTTTTTCAAAGTGGTTCAAAATCATGAATATTTTAAAAAAGATTCAAATTATAAACCTATTTTTCAGAATTTTTTTCTAAATATATGGTCAATTTTGAAACTTTTAACTCCGCCCCTGATTATTTGTTATCAAACTTAAAAAAATTACAACATTCTTCTTTTTTTATTAAAAAAAAAGGTTGTTTATCTTATCAACAAGACCAAAAATAAAGTAATTAACTGAAATTAGACAATAATATATATTGGATGGAGAACTAGTCTTTGATCAAGCTGTTATGTTAACGCTTTTCTTAAAATAGACCATAAATTCAAAAATGTAGTAAAAAGTTTTCTATAAACACTTAAAATTTAAAGACTTGTATATGTAAACCACGCCGAATTGCTGGTAGAAGATCACTAGTAGTGTGTCAACTGTCAACCATCCATTTATAATGAACAATGAAAATGGAGAGGAAAAATTAAGCACTACAAAAATTGAAACGAGAGCATGTGAGTGGGCCCGGGTGTATATGTGTCGAAGTGGTTAATGACAAGGTTGGGATCAGCCTCTCGTGGTGTGCTTTCATTGCCTTCGTACAAACCGGTCCCTCTCTCTCTCTTTCGTACGGAAGCAGATTCTCTGCCGCGCAGCAGTGACGAACGTTTCAGATTCTCTGCGCTGTAAGTTACGGACGGTTCAGATTTGATTCAGAAAGTTTGATATTATAAAATTTAGCTTGCACGAATCTCGATGCAAATCAAAGACTGAAATTTACAACGCAACACGTACAATATTTGTGCTGCGTGGTAGAAGATCTCATTCCCTCTCGTACCTACTTATATATCCTTCATTTAATTCAATTCTCATTTTATCTTTTTTTTTATTTTTTATCAAAATTCTCATTTTATTTCTAATACAGATGTAGCAATATATGTAAATAAAGACAACTTGACAAATGGATCATCCAACTGTTATTTCTCTCAGAGATTGTCCGTCCGACAAGATATCTCCATGACTGTATCTTTTAGATTTTTTTTTGTGTGTTAATGTAATGACTATTATTCAAACAAGACGTATGCGTTCGCGCTTCACGTGAAAAAAATAAATTTTAAATTTTCGTATTACAATAATAAAATTATAATATATCATTTAAATAATATAAAAAAATAAAAAAAACAACGACAGAAAAAAAATGAAAAAAGAAGCGTGAAAACACTATTTATAACCACTGTAGTTATATATGTAAGACTAGTATGGTGTGATGGTGTCCATGCTTTGCTATGAGTGATTTTTGTTATTAAATATTCCTTAAAAGTTCTTTGCAGATAATATAAACAATACAAACACAAAAAATAATATGCCTTCTAACATTAAAATATAATCATGTGCTTGTAAAAAATCTAACACCTATCAAAGACAAAAAAGTAAATTAAGAAAGAAATGTATTTTTAAGAAAATTCATATATTGTAAAAACTTAAATTAATATCTAAATTGTAATTAACAACAATAGTAAATATCCTTTGGCACACAAGGTCTGAAATAAAATTAAGATAGGATCATATAACTATATTTTATTTCACATTTATTAACTCTTACTTTATTTCTTTTTTTTTTGTTATAATTGTGAATTTGCATTTGTCAGATTGTTTTTGCAATGTTGATTTATGAAGCATCGCTTGTTTTCTTTTTTTAATATTCTTGGAAATATTGAAGAAAAAAAAATCCGGCAATATGGAAATCAATAAGTAATGGATAACCTATCTTCACAAAAATGTTAATGTATACGTTAACCAATGATTAAATTTGGAAGCTGATATACATATAAGATTATTGATATCTCATCAGTACGCACGTCGTTATGCATGTTAGACGAGTTGTTATGCAAGTTATTTTTTTACTGAAAAATAATTACACATGTTATTGAGTTATTGTGCATGTTAAGCTAAAGAAATAAAGGTCGATATATTTTACATGCATAGCGACTCGTCTAACATGTGTATAATTATTTTTCAGTAAAAAATAACATGCATAACGACTCGTCTAACATGAATAACAACTTTTTAACATACATAACAACTCAAGTATGAATGAGATATTGATGAAGCATATCGCTAAAACATTTTCCTTAAATTTTAATATGATATTTGATTAGTTAATCTTAACCATTAATGAATCAGAACAGTTTGGTACTTAAATAAAGAAAAATAGTACATAAATAGACTAGTCAATTAAGAAAAGGAAAGCTCCTTAATTAGGAACCTTACATAGTGTCAATCAAAGGAAAGGACAAAAGCATTAGAAGAATACTACTGGTGGTGGAAATAAGGTACTAATTATTCCACTTAGAAAAGTGACTACTAATTGTTTCTTTTGCTTGAAACTTAATAGTCTACTTTACAATTTACATGCTAATTATTAAGTGAAGCACTAGCATAGTTGTTCCCCATTTTGAGGGGAAGAGGAGCAACCATAATAAATTGTTCAAAGATTTGATTGTATATAATTTTTAGTGGAGGGCACTTAGACTCCCAAGCTTCTCGCCTATTTATGTAAAGTTGTTGACTAGAGAGAATTATTGCACCAAAAAGGCAAAAAAGAAGATCGTTTAAAGTGCTTTCAGTATATTCGATCCGATTTTTTCTTACCAAATTATTCATCAGTCAATTCAACGAATTGTGATATGGGTTATAAATAATATTATTTGAAAATTAAATTAGAAAATATATTTTGTGTATAACAATAATAAAAATTGCAAATGGTCTAGTAACTTATGTAATAATTAATTAGAATGATATTATAAAGTCGTCATGGATTCAAATTTTTATGAACATATGTGTGGAAATTTCGTCAAGAGACATTAAGTAATATTTGAAGTTTCAAAAACTTCTTATATGAAAAAATAAAAATAAAATCTTAAAATAATTCATTCAAAATAAAGTTGAATTGTTTGGTGACGTTTTATCTGTAATAATGATTAATGTCAATATATTGATACTCATCTTTCCTCTTCTGACTACTATTCGTTGAAAATAGGTACTATGACACAATTTATATGCGGAGGCAATTCAATTAATCACAATTTAATTTTAACAAATATAGCAATCAAAAGAGCAAACAATTGAATTGTGTAAAGAATAACAAGAAAGATAAAAAAAACTGAGAGAGAAAGAAAATGACACTCGATGTAACGTAGCTCGGTTCAAGAAGGACGCATACATCAACAGAACTCCTCGATTCCACACCGAAGCCACAAAGATCACTAAAAAAGAGAGTTTTTAATGGTTCCTCCTTGCCTTGGTTACTTTAATGGTTTTAGAATTAGGGTTGGAGCTTAAAGCGCAAGACTAAATTCAATTCACTAGTCAGAAGCATTTTCAATCAACAAATTCAAACTAAAAGCTTTTAGATCTTAATCACCTAGCTAAGTAATAGAGCAAGCAATTTCAAGAAGTAATTGAGCAAATCACAAAATTAACAAAGAGCAAAGTAATAAAGAGAGAGCAATTGAGAACAAGAGAACACGCTATATAACGTGGTTCGGCCTATCAAATCAACTTAGGCTTATGTCCACGGGTCTCCTGGAATAAAATCTTCTTTTCGGGCCAATTTTACTACAAACGAGTGTTCTTTTACAAAGTGCGGAGCCGATCCTTGAATTCTTCTACACAAGCAAGTCAATCTTCTTCTTCTAGACCAATGTACGGGACAACACCACAATACACGGTAAAAAGGTCCTATTGACAACACAATCAAAGACAGGGATGCACCACTTGACAACACAAATGTGATGCATCAAAGGCTAAAACTAGATAAAGATTTGTTCTCGAATAGACAATAAGAGAATAATAGCTATCCTAAATGCTCTCTAGGTTAGGTAGCTGCAGGAGACTTGAATTAGGCACTTTACTGTGCTCAATTTGATGCTTGGAAGCTTTTGGGAATGATTTGATAGTATGTTGGTTTGTTTCTACATCATTTATATAGGCTGAGCACTTCTTGGGATCTTAGATCCTTCAAAACTGTTCCTGGCGTTACAGCCCCTCCATAACGCCTTTCACTTCTACCATATTTGCCCCTGTGAAATTATCTTGTGAGCCAACTCTTTAGGAATCCGTTATAACGCTTTGCTCACTCGTTGTAATGGGTGGTGACTCGTTGTAACGGGTGGTGACTCATTGTAACACCTTCTTGAAGCATTACAGTAATGCTGGCTTCGGGAAATTCCAGCTCCTGCAGCTTCTCTCTCCTCCTGAGGCGTTATGACGCCTTGGGCACCCGTTATAATGCCTTGGTGACTCGTTATATGGGTCTTGAAGCGTTATGGTAACGATGTGCTCTGTATTGCACATTGAAGCCTTCCCTTGATGACTTGAGCATGTCTTGACTTGTCCATGGCATGTTTGAGCATGTTTGACATTGGTATGTACCTGTTTTAACATGCATCTTCACCAAAACTCATGTACAATGTTAGTACTTTAATTATTTTGCAAATTGTCAAACAAAAGATGAGTTTAATCCAACAAACTCTCCCTTTTGGCAATTTGCAAAATCTATTTGAGATGTGCATATAAAATAATGCACATCTTCATTTCACCCCCTTTTGCAAATAAAGGCAAAAGGCTCAAACAAATAGCTCCTCATGAATTTAGCACATATATATATTCATACAAATCAAGCAATTTTATATTACTCCCCCTTAATGAAATAAAATTTGCAAATAATGCAAAATTCATAAGATTTTCCAATTGAGAATAGAGGTAAAGAGAGCAAAATCATCAAGAGGCATATAAAATCAAAACATTGAATTTAATTGAAGTCATGCAAGAACATCATATTTATCATAAAATTCATACAAAGGATCATAGAAAAAGAAAACAAATCTAGCCTAATCCTCATCATTACTCTCATGTCCCTTATCCTTCGTGTTGAGTAGAGTCGCTCCTTCTTTCCACCTCCCATGTGATCTTCGGGTCCGGTAGGATCAGAGTAATCATTCCGAGACTCAAATTGTTGAGTCCAATTAGTTCGAACCAAATAGTTGAACTCACTTTGATTGTCAAGCTTCTCATGCACATTAGCCGAGTTGTACTTGTTGTAGAGAGACAAGTGATACACTTATTGAGAGACGTAGTGAGTTCCTTCTTCGACCGTTGAGAATGCATAAGGCATCATGGGATTGAAGGCTTGGAGAGTATAGTAGGATGGGTCTTGAGGAAATTGATACTCATGGTATGAAGGATGAGGCACGCAAGAAGAGGCACCGACTTGATGCATGCTTGGCATAGACTCTTCCTCCATAACTTGTGGAGCATCCGAGTCGGTGTATTGGTTTGGTTTGGCCCCCTCCCTTCTAATCCAATCATTCATTGGCCTGAATTTCGATTCCCAAGCCAAGTTGTTCTTGATCCAACCTTTATTTCCAAGAAATGCGATTAGGTTGGTCGGGAAGTAGATGATAAGATTGGGCTCCCTTGGGTTCACGGGTATGATTATGTTCTTGTGCAAGAGAATCTGAGTTAAGAGGTGAATATATGGTAGGCTCATTGTTTTGTTGGTTAGGGCGGTTCTCATGTGGTTAAGGACGATGAAGGATATATCAACCACCTTGTCCTTGGCAATGAGATGTCTAAGGAGAAACTCGTTTGTATGCTCTATGTTTGTCTTGAGACCTTTTTTGAGAATTAGAATGTTGTTTATAAGGAGAAACAACAATCTATGAAGAGCGGGTTGTTTAGAATCATAATGATCTTTGTGTGGGTCTTTGGCTCCTAATCATTTCTTGTATTCGGTGAAGGGTTCCTCATGTTGAGGCCACTTGTTGTATACATCTACCTCTTCATTATTTTTTACCATACCATGTACTTCGGCCAAGGTTTCGGCATTGATTGGTATTTCTTGGCCATAGAAATAGGTAGTCACATCGAAGGGTTCTTTGGTTGGTCTCATGTTGGCATACAAAACCCTAATTGAACCCAAGGCAAATTGTTGGTTTAACTCAATCAGTGGTCTCCATGTCCAAAAATCAATTATTTGCACCAATTGGTTATACTCCCAATTACTCATTTGGTTATCTCTGTTGATTATAAACACAAAGGTATCAAAGATAGCTCTATTCTTGAAGGTACTATGGAAATTGGAGAATTCAATGGGCGACTGGTATAGAATTCGATTTTGGGATGAGTTGGCCCAAGGGTTAAAAATTTGTTGCCTTTCCGGTTGAGAGGTGGTAGGGTTTTGTATAGGTTGAGAGGTAGTTGTTTCCGGATTTTGTGGTGGTGCACTAGGGTTGGTATCCGGGTTGAAGCTTGTATTGGTACTGAGTTGGTAGCTAAGAGATGGTGTATTCTCTCTTTGTGCCATGGCACGTTGATTTCTTTCTTTTTCCAATTGTTTTTCCACTTATTTTCTTTTCTTGTTATAAACAATTGGAAGCTTTGGTGGTGCCATGAGGGAAGTAAGAACAAGGAGAAGACTTACGATAAACATGATGAAGAACCTTGAAAAATCTTGAGCTCTTGCTGGAATTGATTGATTTCTTGAGAAAGTCTTGAGAATTTGAAGGGGTTTAGAGCTTGAGTTGCAACAAAAATAGATTTGAAGAGTCTAATTTCGATTTTGACAAGAATAGAGATTTTGGGAGGAAGAAATGCCTTAAATAGCTACAATATGCTCTAACATTACAACAACTCGTTATAACGTGTTGCTGACGCGTTATAACAGGTTCCCAGCCGTTATAACACTTTTCTCTCCTTTTCTATAATGCTCTACACATTTAAACCTCTCTAATGGCTATTTTTTGTTTTCTAACCCATTATAACGGGTTCCCAACCCGTTGCATCGCCTCTCATAACGATAAGTTCAATTTTTGTTATTTATTCAGTTTTAATTTGCTGTTATGCTCCAATTTTGTTCTTTAGCATTTATAGGGCTCAGTTCAGTTATCAAATGATATTCTTTCTCATGCAAATGTTCAGATAAGATTGTGACTTAGATATAAAGATCAATTAAAGTTCACAAAATATATAATTCAATCAATATGATACATTGAATTATACATATTACTACATGACTCCTTCTCAAACTAATATACAAAATGATGACCAAATGGGGGAAGTCTAGTAACCCTCTAGATAATAGATTTGGTATCACTTGTGCTAGGAAGCGCAAGTGGTTCCACAAATTTACCTTTTCTAAAATGACAAAAACTTTCATGATGTCCAAATCTCAAACAAAACGAGCAAAATGTTGCTTTAGAGTTAAGGTTGCTATAACCATGGTTGTTGTTGTTAATTGGTTTTCAATAACTCATCACTAATCTATATTTGTCATAAAAGTTTCATTCTTTGGATGAGATATTGATTGATTGTTTAGGTAAAATTTCTTATTTTGAGAGTTGCTACCAAAAATTTTGTGTTTGTTCATAGCATTTCTAGGGTTAGGTCTTGGTTGAAAAGCATTTACAAACCTTTTTTTTTCAAATTTGTTCCCAAGTCTCTTATTCTTGTGTACCTCATGAAATCTACCATACCTATCCTTAACATAGAGTTTTGGTGGTTGAGCTTTATGTTGGTTGGTAGTCATATAATCATTTCTAACTCTAAGTTTATGTAGCACCATTTTAGAATTAGGTTTGGTAAATTTGGTCTTTTTTTGTATCTCTTATCATACTTATAGGCATGATTCTTAGCTTGAAAAGGTTTGTTGCTAGTCTTAGATTGTTTTTCAATTTTAGGGAGTTGTTCTTTTACAAATCTAAGACCGATCTTATCATGTGGATCTTGACCAATATACATTTTATCATAGTCAATTTTGATTTCATTATTTGAGGACTTAACAAACTTAACAAATTTAGAAGTCCAAGGATGTGCTTCCTTCAATTCTTTTTCTTTTTCAAAATTGACTTTGGTCTCAATGCCATTAACCATATTTCGTAGCAATTCAATTTTCGATTTTAGATCATTAATCATAGCATCCTTAACTTCCAAAGACTTTTTGGACTCAACAAGAAATTTCTTAAGTTTGATCACATTGAAAGATTTTTATCTTTCATCCAAGTCACAAGACTCATCGTCACTAATGTCATCATGAAATTTAGAAAGGTCAAAGATTACCGTATTAGCTCGGCTAGGGGCCTCCAATTCTTGAGTGCTAATAGTCTTGGCATTTGGTTGAGTTGTTGTCTTTTGTGCTTGATCATCCGCTTTAGCAAGACTCAAAGATTTCTCAATTTGCTTATCACCATCCTTTTTTGTAAGTGATGGAGCTTGCTCTAACTTGTTGTTGAGGACTACTTTTGGAAATTCGCCTCTCATTAGAGTTTCTTCTTGTTTTTTTGCATAATCGTCATTTGCTTGAGTCATTTTTTTCAATATGTGAATCTTCTTCGGATCCATTATCCCTTGTTCCTTTATGATTTCAAACGCAATCTCCAAATATGTCCTTGGTTTCTTTTCGATGAGGGCTAACTTGTTGTCCACATCTCCTCCTCTGAGATTTACTTCTTCTTCCTCATCTTCACTTTCTTCGAATTTGCTTAGCCAATTTGCTTGCATAGCTCTCTTGTTAGTCTTTTTAAATCGTCCTTCTTGTGGTCTTCTTCTTAGAAGAAAGATCACATAGCAATTTTGAATGCTATGACCTTCCTTGTTGCAAGATAGGCATACAATCTTTTTGCCTTGAGTTAGTCTCTCTTCATTCACCTTCCTTTCGAATTATGTTCCTCTTTTCACTAGCTTGGTAATGAGGTCCTTGTCTTTAGAGAGAACTTGATGAAAGTTTTGGTATATGACTTCGCTTAACTCGAACTTATAAGGTGTCTTTTTCATATGTTCATTTCCTTCATATCTAAGGACTAAGACATTCCATATTTTCTTAGCATTAGAGTAATGTGTGAGAGATAAGGCAATTGACTCATGAATTGAACTTAAGATGGTATTCATAGCATTGTCATTAGTGTGCTTAAGTTCTTTTGATTCTTTGGTAAGGGTAACACCATCTAACTCATACTTTGGTATTCAATCATTTTCAACTATTTTCCAAAGTTCAAGCAAGTTTAGATAGTTTACCATACATCTTTTTCAAAATGAAAAGTTCTTGCAACCTACTCCAATGACCGGAGGTTCTTTCACAAATTTTAACTGAGCCATATTTCACAAAATCAAGAACTAACAAGAATTTTGTGCTTAGCTAGGTATGAACCTATGGGCTCTGATTTCAATTGTTAGAATTAGAGTTGGGGCTTAAAGCTCAAGACTAAGGTCAATTCACTAGGCGGAAGCGTTTTCAATCAACAAATTCAAACTAAAATCTTTTAGACCTTAATCACCTAGCCAAGTAATAGAGCAAGCAATTTCAAGAAGTAATTAAACAAATCACAAAATTAACATAGAGCAAAGTAATAAAGAGAGAGCGTGAAGAGAGAGCAATCGAGAACAAGAGAACACGCTATGTAACATGGTTCGACCTATCAAATCAACTTAGGCCTACGTCCACGGGTCTCCCGGAATAAAATCTTCTTTTCGGGCCGATTTCACTACAAACGAGTGTTCTTTTACAAAGTGCGGAGCCGATCTTTGACTTCTTCTACACAAGCAAGTCATTCTTCTTATCCTAGACCAATGTACAGGACAACACCACAATACACGGTAAAAAGGTCCGATTGACAACACAATCAAGGATAGAGATGCACCACTTGACAACACAAATGTGATGCACTAAAGGCTAAAACTAGCTAAGGGTTTGTTCTCGAATAGACAATACGAGAATAGTAGCTATCCTAATTGCTCCCTAGGTTAGGTAGCTGGAGGAGACTTGAATTAGGCTCTTTGATGTGCTCAATTTGATGCTTGGAAGCTTTTGGGAATGATTTGATAGTCTGCTGGTTCATTTCTGCATCAAAAAATGTTCCTGAGCACTTCTTGGGATCTTGGATCCTTAAAAAATGTCTTGACTCCTTTCCTTGATGACTTGAGCATGTCTTGACTTGTCCAGGACATTTTTTAGCATGTTTGACATTGATATGTTCCTGTTTTAATCTGCATCTTCACCAAAACTCATGTGCAAGGTTAGCCTTTAATTGTTTTGCAAATTGTCAAACAAGAGATGAGTTTAATCCAACAAATGGCACCACCAAAGTTACTCGGGCCCATTTACAAGAAAAGGAAGGAAGTAGAAACGAAAATAAAAAGGGAAAGAGCTCAAATGGAAATGGCGCATCGTGGTATAGACATGTCACTTACTTATCAACCTGACCCTAACCAACTCGATACCGGTATCGGTACAAGTGCACAATCACAACCAAATCCAAATTCTGATGCAAATCCTCAGTCTCAATCAATACCTAACCCTAATCAACCTTTAAGCTCTAATCCTCATGCCGGAAAGATTTTCAATCCTTGGACAAATACTTCAAGTAATAGGATTTTGTACCGATCGGGTGTTGAATATTCGACTTTCCATAACTCATTCAAAACAAGACTCATTTACAATACCTTTAACTTTTTGATTGATGGGAACACTCAACTTAGTGCATGGGAGTATGAACAAATTGTTCAAGTCATTGACCTTTTGGCATGGAGAACTTTAATTGAGCTTGATCAAAGGTTTGCAACTAACCTGATACGATTTTATATGCTAATATGAAATCCACCAAATAATCATATGGTGTAACCACCAATTTCAATGGCCAAGAAATACCTATTAATTCTCAAACCTCGGCCGAAGTTCTTTGAATTATGGAGAATAGGGAAGAAGTGGATGTCTATCATAAGTGGCCCTAACATGAGGACTTGTTTGTTGAGTATGAGAGGTGGTTGAGAGTCAAAGATCCCCACAAAGACCACACTGACTTCAATTTACCAGCATTACATAGGTTGATGGTTCTTCTCACCACATTCTCATACTCAGTAGAAGTCTCAAAACCAACATTGAGCACACCAATGGTTATCTTTTGAGACACTTGATTGCAAGGGATAAGGTGGTTCAAGTTCTCTTTATTATTCTTAGCCATATAATAGCCACCTTGACTAGTAAGCAAATGAGTCTTCCATACCCTCATCTCTTGTGTGTCATTCTTAGACACAAGAAAATCTCTTGTCCGAATAACCCAAAGGAACCAAACCCAATCATCTATGCACCATCAAACCTTATTAAGTTTCTTGGAAATAAATGATGGGTCAAAATGGTGTAACTTGAAAATCGATACCCAAGCCAATGAATGAATGAATTTGGAAGGAAGGAGCCAATCCTTCCAAGGAGTTTGCATTTGACCTCCTTTAATATGGTTCCCAAGGAGTTTCTCAGTTGTAACCACTTTGTATTTCTGCTCGAGCCGATATGCCTTGACGGTGTGGGTATTGCCCTTGAGCCTCCTCTTTTCCTACAAATCCTGCAACCCAAAAAGGGCTGTCGTTCGATCGGTACACGAAAGTGACAAAGTTGCTTTGACTACTGAACCATGCCTGGATCGTCGGAGCCAATTGGATGATCGGTAATTTCTATAATGCATGAAGCGTATTTTGGAGATTTGAAGAGCTCAAAAGTTATGTGTCTATATATACAGGTCTCCTTCTTTCTAGAATATCAAGGAAGTCATTCGCCTAGTTTACAAGCACTCGAGAGCACTTACAGAGAACAAAATCCTTCTCCAACAAGCATCCATACCAAAGAGTTTTGGATAGTTGTTGTCAAATCATCAAATCATCTATTCAAAGTTTGATTTCTACTTGTCTATTGTGTAGTCAATACAATGCTTCGTTTGATTCGAGTTGTGTTGTCAAGCAGATCATTCTGTGGTCTGAGTTGTGTTGTCAATCAAAGTCTTTCTATTATACCTTATGTGAAACCCCCAAAATTTTGAACGCGTTAAATCGGATTAACGCAAAAAACAAATCAAAGTGTAAATAATTAATCACTAACAGTTAAGTTAAAAAAAATCATACAAACTTAAATAAACATGATTTCACGATAAATTCTGATAAAATTTAAACACGCAATTAGAATATCTACCGAGGTCATTAACACTAATTCTCTTATTAATTTACCTAATTGAACAACATAAATACGAACAACTTAATTTAGAAATCGCGAAATGAATTATGCAGATAGTTTCGAGTTCAGATTTTTCCTTCGTGCAGCACAGATAGATACACGAGCCGGTAGGTACGATCGTATAGCGCCTCGCAGCGCACTGTTATTTCTCTCTTTTCTTTCTCGTTTTCTTTTTCTCTCTCTCCCTCCGGTGCATTAATTGCACCTGCCCCCTCTCTCTCCTTGCTGATTCCCTATGTTCTCTCTCTCTCTCTCACCTCTTTTCCCCCGACCTCTCTCTCTCCTTTCTGTCTTTTCTCTCTTCTCTGCCCCTTTTCGATGGATTCCTTTTTGCCTTCCTTGTTTCCTCCTTTCTCCTCAAACCCTGTCGCTTCCGTCCCCTTTTCTCTCTTGCTTCTGTCTTTTCTTGTTCCCTCCGCTCGCCTTTGTGCTTGCTCCCTCTGGCTACCGTACGACTCGATAGACCTTGTCATTAATGAAGGGAGGTGTTTCTCTCCCCTCTCCTTGACTTTAAATCCAAATACTCGAGTGCAGTGTTCAGAAGTCGTGGCCACGTCACCTCTCCCACTGTTCTTACGACTCTCTCTCTCTCTTGTCCGCCCTTCCTACCGACCTCTCGATTAGTTCGTCTATAAAATGCGACCCGTGGCCTCCTTTACCCCCTCTTGCTTGGAAGTGGACTCATGTGCTGAGATTAGCTAATCATACTGCTAGATTCGTGATTTTTGGGAGATTTAAAAGAGGGATTGCTAAAGACAGAGGAGCAAGGAGGGGTTAACAGCAGCGTGGGAGGGGTGGTGTCGATAGCCTAACTTTGAACTAGTTACTGCGCGACATAGAACGTCTGACCCTGACCGTTCACTGGTAAATACTGTGAAAACCTAAAAGAATGACTTGATTTAATTTCTACATTTGGGTTTCTTGCTCTTGTGCTTTTTGCCTTGTTGTTCGTTGTGCTGGTTTTTGGTTTGGTTATGCGGTTCATACTTGCTCTGCTGTGTTGTAATGTGGGGATGTGGACTTATTTTATTTAGCACACATTGATGGCAGTGGCCATCGAGTCACTGCTCGTGATGCTTGTCCGTGAAATGAACTGTGCCTCAAGGCTTGTAAAATGGGAAAATTGGGGGAAATGAGGGTTGGGGCTGTGTTGGCTGAATTGTTTTGTTGGTACTATACCAGTTTCGTGCCCCTGTGCTGCTGCATCTGGTATTACCAGTGCAGCACCAGATACTGGTGCTGAGCTTTGCTGTGTTCGGGTGTAAGTTGAAAGCCCAGAGTTGAGGACTGGGCTTTGGTTGTTTGATTCGAATTGGGCCAATGAGGCCCCATAGGCCTTTGCTGAATTTGAGTAAATCAATTGGCCTTATTTGACTTAAAAATAAATTAAAAACAAGCTTGGTCCTTGGCTGAGATTAAATAAATAAAAATGGGCTAAGAAGCCTTTAGACCCCTCCGGCCCCACTGATACTACATGACTAAAATAATGGACCCTTACGTAAAACGATAATAGTTCTAGGTATATTTTGGGCTTGGGCCCTGTTTAGATCGAAATGGGTAATTACAGATATTACATAAACGGTGGTCCTACCCAAAAAATGCCTAGTAACTAGACCCGAGGATACAAAAATGACCGAGAAGGGTATATTGGGAAATGACGACCACAAGTCCGTGCAGCACGAGCTTCGACTATGACGCACGAGTACGGACTTCTGATCCCACTTCAGGATTAACACAAAACAAACGATAAATAATTTAAAATAAACCAACTTGTGTTTCATTGTGTTTCTTATATATTTTTTTCTATACTATATGTATCACAGTTACTATAACGAATAATACGAGTTAGCTATATAAATAGGATAGATAACTTAGGGCGAGGACGTCTCTGATAAAGGACATTTGACCTATAATAATACGTAGCGAATAAATCAAGTGACTAAACTTGATATAATATTAAACAATATAATTAAATACTTATAAGTTTTATTTAGTGTAATACATATACATATACATACAAAATAACCAAGTAAATATATATAATGAATTACATATAGACATGCATGTATATAAGTATATATATGAATATACATATATATATACTTATATATGAACATATCTATATATATATAGATAATAAAGTACATCTGAATCACCACCAACGAGATTGGATTAAGTACAATTATGTATATAATAATATATATTGATCAATTTCTCTATATCACCTAAAATATATTGTACACCTAAACTACATATGAAAAACACTCGAAGACGACTAAGTAATCATTTAATACATAGAGTAACACAACTAATTAATTATAAGACTAATTAAATATAATACATATAATACATTCTATACGTAGTATATAAGTAACATTAATACAATACATAAAAACACACATAATCATGACTAAGGAAATATTTAATTATGAAGATATGTATATATATATATATATATATTGATCAATTTCTCTAAAAATACATAACTAATACAATTACACACATATTAGTAGATTAACTATTATTGTTTCTTCTTTTGAGTAGTTGATATAAAAGTCCAATTAAAAGTGATTAATTTTATAACATGTTTTCCTCGTGATGTGTTTTATTTTTATCCTGCACCTTATCGTCCTGACGTCATAATAAATGATGGGTTTAGTAACACATAAAGAACAAAAATAGGTGATTATACCCACACTAATGTGCAGCACGGACACGACACGCAAGACTTGATTAAGTTAAATAATTGATAAGATAAATTAGGAGCATCAAGGACGTCTCAAACACTGTTACCATATCATTTGATTTCGCTTAGTCTCTCAAGTCCCTTGACTAATTAAACAAAAACGAAATAAATAAATAGGTGACCTAGTCGACTCGGACCCACACACAGGGGACGAGACTGACACAGCTGCATACGACGCTAAGGTCAGCGTGGACGCGGCAGACCCTCCGTTAGAGTAGTTCATGCTTCATTCCAGGTGTGGATTCCTGGGGATTATATTCCTTTCTCTCTTCTTTAGGACCTACCAGTCCTACATAAATTGAACTGCAGTACCAAATTACCAACAATTTATAAACATGCCCGTAGATCTTGAACTGTCATGAATTCATATTGGTAACTGAACCAACTATTTTGACCAACCTGCATTTGCATGTCACCTGCATTCATATTGCACGTAAGATCCGATATACGGATCGTATAGGCCATTAGATTACTTATAGGTAGATGCGTATAAATATTATATATCTATACTCGTCGGGAGTGATGAGAGTCGGGCCGGTGAGTTTTAGATTGGATGTAGTCTGAGGGCATCGTGGAGGGAGTATGTGTCATGGTGTCTGACATAGCCCATGGGATATTCTCAACGGGATGTCCTTAAGGACATTCGACTAATCCTCACCAACGATGATCATCACTTGATGACTCGTAGTCCCAGTTAGAGAGTTTTATTCTCAAGATCCTTATCATATTATTATAATACTTCCTCCTTAAGTGATTAAGGTTCGGTTTCTCAGTTTAGAGTATGCGTGTCATATGTGACGTATTGGAGCTATTCCGTTCTTTATATTTCTATTAGCCGATGTTTCGAGATCCCCTAATATTCGAAGGACTTCCTCCTTTGGCCCCTAGTTGGTACAAAGGAAGTCTGGGGCTCCCCTTTGGCCCCTGGTTGGTACAGGGAGTTCCCTTTTATTATTGTTACTCAAACGGGTAGTCGGTTCCTTATTTCCGTATGACGGCTGAGACCGAGAGTTTATGTTTATCATTTTCTTTTTGTAAGGTAGGCTTCTCGGTTCGCTTTTGATCGAGTGTGTGCTTTTATAGTCGCTCATGCTTTTATTAGGGCGTTTCGTTCTGGAAACTCAGAATTTAGTTAGATTGGCGGCTGATATACTAGACCCGTCTAACGATACCCTTAGATTGGCGGCTGACATACTAGACCCGTCTAAGGGGGCGAATCCTGAAGTCCTACACCCGGGGTTCTAAAATTTGGTTCTTTGAACATTTGTCTGAGAGTTTGATATCTTTCCTTACTAGTATTGTATACTACTATTCCTCATAAATAGTTTGGGTTTCTTTCTCGTATCGTCTCTTTGGATAGTTTTAATTATTTATTTAATTTGATTAATGGTTAAACTAAATACAAGTCAGGTGTAGTAACTAAATATAGGCATTCTCAGTAAATGTGATTGGTCCAACCTTGAATCGGATATAATCCCAAAGGCTGGACCTTAATCCACACTGAGTAAATTTTTATAATTTACTCACATTTCCACGGTTGGTTGTGGGGTCCAGGTAAGGAGCAAGAGTTCTTTGGCTGTCCAGAGGAGAGCGCTAGGATGGAGTCCCCAGCGTCTTCCGTTTTGAGGATCAATCCATTTGTTGTATTTTATTCCTTTTGTTAGGATTAGTGTGTAGTAGGTTAGCTAGGGTCGGTCCCACATCCTTTGATGTGATCGCCCTCTTCAGTATGTATTTTACTTTTGTTTTGCTTCCGCTGTAAACCTTGTATCCAGACGTTGAATTATATATATGTATTTGTTGGATGTTCATGTATTGTGTGTGAAATGTGTGTGCTTTTCCTTATATTAAGTATAATAAACTATTCTTATTTATATTTCTGAGTGGTCAACTAAGCCTTTCGTATACTTGAAATCAAGTACACGTGGCGGGATTAACACCCGTAAGTTAGTCATTATTTCTGAGGTGTGACACCTTACAAGTTTGATGTTTACTACTACAAGGGTCTTGGAGCCTTTTGGATACTCCCTTTATGTAAATTTTTTGGGTTATAGTGTTAGTTCGGTCCTGGTGTGGAATCGAGTGTCCCGTGGTGCAGTAGGCCTTAAGTAGCTGAACCATGTTATATCGCGTGTTCCTTACTTTTCTTACTCTTGCTCTTGCTTTCTATATATTTCTTGTGAAATCTTGTGAATCAATTGAATTGCGTCAAAATTTGTAAAATTAGTAGGTGATTAAGATTTTAATTATCTTATACACACACTTCCGTGTAATTATTACATAGGCCATATTGTACAACTGAACTTAGATTCATCAAGAATGTCATTTTCATTTGTTCTTTTGCCACTCTTAATTTAAGTTGGAATAATGAAATTGTACTCTTCCGCATTATTATTTTTTATTTAACAACATATAGAAATAAGGGAGCTTCTATAGAGCTAAGCTAATCGATACTTCATCGATACGCACGTCGTTATTTATATTAGACGAGTTGTTATACATGTTAAGCACGTTGTTATGCATGACTAAAAATGATTATGTAGGATAGACAAGTTCTTATGCATATTAAGCTAAATAAATAAATGTCGATATGCTTAACATATATAACAACTCATTTAAAATGCATTATTATTTTTCAATATAAAAATAACATGCATAGCGACTCGTCTAACATGCATAACAATTTATTTAACATGCAAAACGATACACGTATCGATGAAGTATCAATAAAGCTTATCACTATAATATATGATATTGACTAACTGTACCCCGACTCTTGTATCTTGTAGGAGTACCCCAACTAACTTTCTAAAAAGGGAAAGTCAAACAGTCAAACACTTTCTAAAAATAAAAAGTCAAACAGTCAAAGCGGATAACATGTTTTAATGCTAGTTGTTTCAATCTTTTTTCGCATTGTTTCATGTTTGTTTTGCACAAAATGCATGAGGTGCATACTAAATAAAACAAGTGTTCAGACTAAATATAACATGTTTTAATACTAGCTGTTTCAAATATACTTTTGCACTGTTTCAAGCATTTTTTTTGAGAAAATTTGAGCAAAAAAGATGTAGAAAAAAAAAAAAAAATGATTTGCATGCTTTAGTAGCATTTTTTAGGATCAAAACAGCATCATTACGAGGTTACACCTTGGTAAAGTGTGTGCGTCGTGTCTTGCTGTTTCTGAAAAGTGCTCATACGCGTGAATCAGAGTTACGAGTCAAAAGTTATGTATGTTCAAAAATCAAACGTTATTTTGTGCTCATACTAACTAAGGATATGATCATACTAGTTGAGACTAAATAAAATATGTGTTCATAGTAGTTATTTCAGGTCTGTTTTTGCACTGCTTCAAGTCAGGTTTGCACAAAAAATAAGTCACAAACTAAATAAAAAAGGTGTCCATACTAAATAAAATAGGTGTTCAGACTAGCTGTTTCAAGTTTATTTTTTTGTTGCATTGTTTCAAGTCTGTTTTGTACAGAAATGATGTGTTTTGTACAGAAATGATGTACATACTAAATAAAATAAGTGTGCATACTAATAAATAATATGGTCATACTAACTCCTCTAATGGTCATACTAACATCTCAGGTGGTTATACTAACTCTTCTGATGATCATACTAACTATTTCAAGTCTGTTTTGTACAGAAATGATGTGCATATTGAATAAAATATGTGTGCATACTAAAAAAAGATGTTAAGACTAAATAAAGCAGGTGTTCAGACTTGTTGTTTCAAGTCTAATCTGCACTATATAAAAATGTGCTCATACTAACTAAAGATAATGTCATACTAACTCCTCTGATGGTCATAATAACATCTCATGTTGTTATACTAACTCCTCTGATGGTCATACTAACCCTGATGGTGACACTAACATCTCAGATAATCATACTAACTCCTCTAGTGGTCATATTAACAACTCAGATGGTCATACTAACCCACATGGTAGTCATACTAACTTCTCATGTGATAATACTAGCAATGTTTTTCAATGTTTCATCGATTCATCGATGTTTTTCAATGCTTATATCAATTCATCGATGCAAATCTAACATTTAACGATGATTTTTCATTGATTCATCGATGCAAAACAACATTTCATCGATGTTTTTCACCAATTTATTGATACAAAGCATTGACTCAACGATGTTTTTTAATGTTTTGATCGATAAAGAAAGAAAGAAAAAAGAATGCAGTTGGGAGAGAAAGAAATAAATTCAAAAAAAAACAAAAAAAATATGGAGAGTGAGGAACGAAAGCGTAGATCTCAAATTTAGAAATAGAAAGGTTCAATTTTATCCTATACAAAATAAGAATATGAAGTACGTGATTTCGAATACTGAAATAATTTCTCAAAATATATTTCTAATAATAAAATAGCGGTGGCTTTATCTTTTTTTTTTTTGCTATCATCATTTACGGACAAAATCAAGTCAAAGATAGTAAAGTTGTAGAAATGTTAGGCAAGAGGATAAATATGACTGAAAAGTCAAGATTCCAAATAATTCAGTAACATACACTAAATTGTGAACCTTGTTTTCTCCGTGGTTTTTTTTTTACACCTTTTTGACCCAATTAAAAGGGCAAGTCCAATTAAAAGTATATCAAATTTAAGAAAAAAAATATGCAATGATGATTTTTTTTTATTCTCTTCTGTCATCATAACCATCACTACGGAAGAAATCCATATTGCTCTTCTAAATTAATTTTAATGATGAAAACAAATTGATTTTAGAAGTGTATATATAACGAACAGGTCAAAGAGTTTTGCCAAAATGTCAACTCAATCCAATCATATCGGATTCAAAAATTCTTTAATTAATCCAACCGTAACTCAAATTCAACCCGTATAATTTTGAATATACAATTTTTTACGAATTATGCAAGTTTAGAAAATATTGATTTTGATTGTGAATAAATCGAAATGACAATATAAATAAAAAGAAAATATAATAAGAATATAGCATTCACGGTAAAAATAATAATAATAATTAGACTAGCATTAATTACAAAATGAGTTACTTTTTTTCATTATTTTTATCCTCTAGTAAGCTGTCTCAACTGGAATGCAAACGAGTCTAACACGAACGAGTTGAATCAGGTTCGAAATTGTCTCGAGATGCTAACGAGCCGAGCTAACTCGTCTCGCTATCAGGTTGCGAGTTGAAAGATAGACTTCAAGTTCATCTCTTTTATAACTCGAGTTGGCTCAACTCGTATCGTTTAGCTCGTGAACATCTCAACATATAAAAATTCAAACTGCCAAGGTGTAACTCAAGTTGTAGCTTGCCTTCAGCTCATTCAGCTTAAAACTATAACTCGTTATCAGAATTTATACAAGCTGTAATTGGGTTTGCAAAGAGAGAGAGAATTGGATGGATATTTATAGTTAGGTTTAGTGGATTGAAACCGACGGTTGTGATTTATGCTATATTAATAGTAGTGTTCATATCAACTCGTTAACAAATTAAATTGTAACGAGTCGAGCGGAGCCAAGTTTGAGCTCGTATTTTTAACTAAAGGAGTTGGCCAGCTCGTCTCCTTAGCTTCTCGAACTGGTAATGAACGAGTTGATAACGAGGTTTTGACAAGTCGAACATGGACGAGCCACGAGTTTCTTCCACCTAGGGCTGTCAACGAAAGCCTTTTACCCTTTTACCTGATCTATATTGTATTCGATAAGATGGTATGAGTAAGATTTTTTTTCGTTAGCTTACCCGATATGGGTATGGGTAAGGTTTTTTCATTAGCTAAACAGATAAGGGTACAGGTAAACACTATTTCGTACTTGTTATTCTATAAGATAAATATAAAATAATATATATTAATATAAATCAATATATATGCCTATTTTAAAATTTGTAAAAAATAATCTATTAGTAATTAAAGGTTTCTAGGAGATCATCCTATTAATTGTCATCTTTTCAATAAAATTCTTAATTTTCAACATAACATTAACGCTTGTCTCTTGGATTCTACCAAAATTAATTTTATCCATCTAATTATTTATTTAATGTTACCATCCTTTCGTATAATCCTTTAAAAAAACTGATCGTATAATTATAACTCTAGTCTAATATTTTGCATTATATATTATCTTTTCACGTTAATGTATATACTCTATTTGCTCTCGTGTTGTGCTTGTGTTTATGAAAAATATTAGTTTTAGGTGTATTTGTGTAAAATATGATTTATTTATAAAATTGAAAAATATTATATAAATATTACTCGTATTGTCTGTTATGTGTTCGTTACCCTATAATTTTAACGGGTAAGGATACAGTAAGAATAAGTCAAATTTTAACGAATAAGGAAGAGTATGAGTAAAAGTAATTTCAAACGAGTATGAATACGATATAGCTTCATCCGACCCATATCGTACTGATTGACACCCCTACTTGCACCGTAGTCTGAACCATAAAGTAATTGAATATATATATATATATATATATATATATATATATATATATAAGAGCTTGCAACATTGCTATTTATTATTGAATTATTACATACATAAAAAATCCATCTTGAAGTTGGAGTCATTAATTTAGAAAATATGTAGTAGTAAAGATCAATGGGCTTCTAGATTTTTTTTTTGTTGGCTAGAAAAGGCACCGCATATATTCATGGCTAGTATTACTAGCGTCTAGAGAGGAATATACACAAATTAGAGGTCACTATTACAAAATTAGTCTATTATACTCCTCATTTAAAAGCGGATCTACCAAATAACCGTTGTTAAAAGTGGACAGTGACAGTTTTGAGATTTTGTTGAAATCTTTAATATCAATTTTCTACAAAAAAAGAGACTATAAAAGATGCTAAAAAACCAGTACAAACCATTTAAAAACAGGTCTAAACAAGGACCGGTATAAAAAATCTTTGTTAAAGGCGAATCTTTGATATCATTCGCTGTAAAAGACCCTTTAACAACAGCTTCTCCAACTATCTAGTATAAAAACCCTTTTATAGCACGACTTGTAGGTGTGACCCGATTTTAAAGAAAACGTTTAATAGTGGGTCTTCATAGAAGCCGGTGTTAAAAGTGTTCCAAGGATCATCCTTATTTGGTATCATCCACAGCGTCCATTGCAACAATCTACATATATCTCTCTCTTTCTACTTCCTCTCTCTCATCTCCTCAAGTATATATTTGATGTTTCATCTCTCCAAGTATATATTTGATCCAAAAATATATTCACTCAAGTATATATTTGCTAGTTTCGTATCACCTTCTCTTTTCTTTTGAGGTTTGTTAAGAGACTCCTTTTTGCTAAGCATTTGCTATTTGCTAAGCTTTTGAAAAGAAACTAGCTATTTGTTTAGATTTTTTTCTTTTTTTGAAATTGTTTTTTTCTTTCTTTCAAAGCTATTTGCTAAAATTTGAAATTGATTTCAGTCACTCAACTCTTATTTTTTTCTTGATTTAAGTCACTTTATAGTTTTTATCATTCAAGTTTCTAATAAAATTTGATATAACACGAGTTTGAATTTTATTTTAAGCATGTAAATTGCCAAACATAAATTGCACCGATGATAAAACACAATTTTATATATCAAGCTGAATCCAAACTTGATATAGCATAGGAATTTACAGAAATTTAGTTCTAAATTTAGCTCTAAATTGCCAACAAAAATTGACAACAAAAAACCATATGAATTTGGAAATGGTTTTGTATCCGTGCAAATAGCTATTAATGGAACAACTGTCCTCAGTTTATTTATATTTTTTGCTACCCTTTAATACCGGACTTCAGTAGACATCCGCTATAAAAAATGACATTTTATAAATAATCGTTGTACATGGCCGTTATTAAAACAATCTTTTAAAACCGACCTCAAGACAAAATCTGTTGTTAAAATTTTCTTTTAAAATCGGGGTCATGACAAAAGCCGGTATGAAAGGTCAAAATCTTTAATAGCGGGTGGTATGAACTTTTAGCAGCCTCCTATAATTATAACATAACTCTTGTGTCCAATATAAAATGTCATATTTGGCCGATATAACAGCTCAAAATCGTAGTAGTGGGTGTTATGTCGCGAGTTCGAGTATAGACGGATTATATATTAAGGACAAATTTATAACTCAATCCAATATAGAAGTTAATCAAAATAAAAATTCGTATCTAAGCCGACAATACATCAATCCAGTAAATTAAATACGGATCAAATCAGATGGATTAAACGAGTCCGACGGGTTGACGGATTTTCTGCCAAATCCTAATTGATCTGTGCATGGGACCATACTCTAGAAACGAACAAATGCTAAGCTCAAATCTACTTTCGTACTAAATTTATGATATCACCAATAAATAACTCACCAACACTTTGAAAGCAATCTTATACGTGCAAGTTCAATTAGCACGTAGCATATTACAACTCAACTGTTAGAGCAAAACAGGAAAAACAAAAAGGGGAAATTAAAGGGGGAAAAAGCATCAAGTGACACCCCAACAGGACCATTTTAAAAGATAGAAAGGGATGTCACAGCTTGGTTTGAGGCCTCTAATTATGCAAAGTACTTTTCAAGTATAGTACACAAGGTACCATGCATCAAGCAATTTTTGATGGTACAAAATAAAACAGAACAAACTGAATCATTTCCATTTTTAAGTGTAGCAAAGTCTGACATGTTAACCACCCCAACATGAAAGCTCCTTTTCTCCCTCCTGTTTCTACTTTCTTCTGTTTTTCTTTTCCCCCTTATTATGAATAAATTCTAATTTTTACACGTACTGTTTCTGAAATTTTATTATTATTTTAGTTAATAAAAAGTTCTAGTCGTTTGTTCTTATTTTTTTGTACTGAAATGACCTAGACTGTTTCGAACATGCATTTCTCACTTGAAGCTCGTGTCCAAATAGTTTGGTTCGTTTGTTTTTTTATGATAGTTCGATTTTTATTTATTGTTCGGTTTGATAACAAACTAATAAACTCGATCAACAATCAAATAAATTAGAAGTATTAGTAAATATCATTTTCGTGTTGTCATATCATACATATTAATACATAAGTTGAATAGTTGACCTTTTTATCCTTAGTTATAACTTAAATTTCATACTAAATTGATTTAACCGAACTAACAGATTTTGAAAGAAGAATTTTCTAGAAAGTTTGTTTGATTCAATTTTGTGCTACGGTTGATTAAATTATCCGGTCAGTTTGATTTATATCTATGTAAACATGACACAAGACGCAAGACACATGACGTATTGATCAAGACGCATGACACATTTTCAAGACGCATGATGCATGACTCAAGTCGCATCACACATGATGCATGACTCAAGTCGCATCACGCATGACGCAAGACGCAAGACGAACGACGCACGACGCATGACACATGAAGCAAGACATATGACGCACGACACGTGACGCATGAAGCAAGACATATGACACATGACTCATGACGCAAGATGCAAGACGCATGAAGTATCACGCATCACACTTGACGCTAGACGCATGACGCATGAAGCATGCCGGATGACGCATGCCGGATGACGCATGACGCATGACGCATGATGCAAGACGCATGACGCATGAAGCATGTCGCATGACGCATGACGCATGAAGCATGTCGCATGACGCATGACGCAAGACCCAAGACGCATTGCTGAACACGCATGACACATCACGCATAACACATAGACGCATGACCCAAGACGCATGACACGTACTGTTTCTGAAATTTATTATTATTTTAGTTAATAAAAAGTTCAAGTCGTTTGTTCTTATTTTTTTTTACTGAAACCACCTAGACTGTTTCGAACATGCATTTCTCACATGAAGCTCGTGTCCAAATAGTTTGGTTCGTTTGTTTTTATGATAGTTCGATTTTTATTTATTGTTCGGTTCGATAACTAAACTAATAAACTCAACAACAACAACAACAAACTCTTTGTATTCAAATAAGTTAGAGTAGATTAGAAATGAAATCAAATCTGAAGTGAAAAATCAATATAAATAATAATAATATAAAAAATAGTAAAATAATTGTAAAAATAAAAGTATAGAAATAATACTAATAATAATAATACACTATTCTATAGATCATAAGTTTAGACTAGTATGTTACGTACGTCGTTAATTCTGAACTTAGTCGTACAATTATAACACTACTTTTAATATTTAGTTTCTCACGATTCTGGTACGTAAATCGTTGACTTCCATGCACTCCTATCTGACGTCAACTCTTTAGAGACATTTCATGCCTTTAAGTCTCTTTTTACAGCTTCATTACATGTCAATTTCGGTCGACCCCTACCTCTTCTCGTGTTTTCGACGCGGCTTACAACTCCAGCACGTACCGATGCATCAAAAGACCTACACTGGATGTGCCCATACCATCTCAAGCGATGTTGAACCAGTTTCTCTTCAATCGGCGCAACCCCGACCTTGTCACGTATATTGTCATTTATAATGCGATCCCTTCTTATATGCCGACATATCCACCGTAACATATGCATCTCTGTCACACTCATCTTTTGTATGTGATGCCCTTTAGTAGCCCAACATTCTGCTCCATACAACATTGCAGGTCTGATCGCCGTCCTATAAAACTTGCCTTTCAACTTTTGTGGGACCTTCTTGTCGCATAGTATGTCAGATGTTTGACGCCATTTTATCCAACCCGCTCTTATTTTATGGCTAACATCTCCATCAATCTCACCATCACTCTGTAACATCGATCCTAAATATCGAAAGGTGTTTCTTCTAGGCACTACTTGTCCATCTAAACTGACATCTCCATCTTTTGATCGAACGCCACTGAATTCGCACTTCATATACTCAGTCTTAGTCCTACTAAGTCTAAAACCTTTTATTCTAGAGTCTTCCTCCACAACTCTAATTTTCTACCCATGCCTACCTTATTTTTGTCAATTAGGACGACATCATCTGCAAAGAGCATGCACCAAGGTTGCTTGCACTTTTCAGAATATTTTTTCCCAAAATTCTAACGCAGTGGTTATTTAAAATAATTGTCCCTTTATAGACTTAACACAACGGTTACTGTTTAATAATTGTTGTCCTATCCCAATCATATGTATAAAAAATATTTTCCTTATCTTCTTTCTTCCCGTCTTCTCGTCTTCTTTCTCCAAAAGTTGCCTTCCACACATTCTCAACTTACCTTCTCATTTCTTTTATGCCTCTTCTTCCTCATCTTGCTCCCTCAACACCTCTAGCAGATTTGTCTTTGCTAGAGGTGTGGAGGTGATATGATCTGATAGATTTTTCTCTCGCTAGTTCCACTTCTAGTATTGTTCTCATCTCGGCATCTCGCCACCTTAAGGTATTAATTGTTTTTAGTTTTTGGCTTTCTTTTCTGGGAGGTGCCACTGTCACGGTTTTGTGTAAACTATATAAGTTAGAACTTATTTGCATGGTTGTGCCAATGTCACGGCCTTGTATTAACCTAAATAAGTTAGAACTTGTATGCATGGTTATGCCTCTGTCATGACTTTTGGCTTTCTTTTTTTTGTTGGATGGTTTAGGGTTTAAAGTAGTATTGCTTGCAGTCCCTTCTAGCAATTTATAGCTTGCATGCAACTTTTTTATTTTTATTTTATTCTTCAATAGTTGATCGATTGTGTTTTGTAGGTGACATATAGGTTATGGGCATGGGAATGATCGACTCCACCAGATCATCCATGTCCCTTGCCAATTTTGTGTTTTTTCCTCTCCTCGATGATCGTTATCGTGTTTTCTCATCTCGCTGCGTCGTCTGTCCTCTCTTATTTTAGGATGTAATTTTGTAATTATTTTGTTAGTTCCTACATAGTTTAATAGTTAATTGTGCAAGTAAATAGCAACAACTTTTGTGTATAGAAAAGTAGTAGAACGTGAGTGCAATGCTGTTAGGATTTCAATAATTTAAGATCATTTATTTTTTGAATTGTGTGAGAAGAAGTGAGAAAACTATCAAGCGAAGAAATTGATGAAGTCTCGTTGAAAATTGTTCTTTTAGTTTGAGATATGGCATCGATTTATGTAGATGAATTTAGATATCGCACCGATTTTTAATATTGTACTCGATTTGTACTGGTTCCAACACTCGTCGTCTCCGCCTTCAAGGCAAAATTAGAAACGAGAGCAGAGGGATGGAGAAGAGAGAGACTCAGAGACTAAGTGGAGGGATCGAGAAGAGAGAGAAAGCGGAGGGATCGAGAAGAGGGAAGGAAAGAAGCTAGAGACGGAAAGAGCGAGGCAGGCACCTCTTTTCTTTGTTCAAGGCAGAAAGAGCGAGGAGAGAAGAAACTACGAGAAAAAAAACCAACGAAAAAATATTGATGTTCATAACACTGTAGAAGCTATAGTACCTCTAATGTTGAAAATATATATATATATATATATATATATATATATATCTAAAATAATATGCATAGTACACTCCATTTTGTACTATGCATATAGATATAAGTCAATAAATTGAGATTTAAGTTGCTCAATAAATTCTTCATATGAAAATATTGTAGGAAAACAATTTTCGTGATTTTTAGAGCTTTCTTGCTATTTTTTAAATATTTTTTAAAAACAGTCCAGATTTAATACTACAAAAGTGTCATTTCTGGACTGTTTTTAAAAAATATTTAAAAAATATTTAAAAAATAGCAAGAAAGTTCTAAAAATCACGAAATTTTATTTCCTACAAGATTTTGATATGAAGAATTTATTGAGCAACTTAAATATTAATTTAATGACCAAATTAAATATAAATGACCCCATAGTACGTTATGTGGTGTACTATGCATATTATTTTAGCCATGCTCTATATATATATATATATATATATATATAGAGTATACCTCTTAGACAACATAGTAGGCTAATAGCTTACAACAGAGTAATTACTAGATTTCAACAATTATTGATCCTTCTCCTTGCTTCTTTCCTTCTAGATAGTAATTCTGATTAACCTATGATTACTACATCGTCATCTCTTCATTTATCATGGATCAACATATACAAATTGGTTGCAAAAATAAAAGATAGCATGGGAATGTGGAGGGAACAACGAACTACATTCTCTCTACCATGCTGAGGGCTTGTGGCAATTTCTAAGGCGTTAGACCAAATTTCATTATTATCGCATGGATGCCACATAAACTGCATATTTGAACCCATTTTTCAGATCGTACTGTTATCTTTAAACCGTATTGTTGTCATAATGTCATATCATACTTTTGTCAACTTGTTATGTCATCTATATGATCTGTATTAATTAATCTCCATTTTCAATTTGATCTTTAGTGATTTAATTAATAGAGAGGTCACTATATTTTTATTGCATACTCCACGGCCCGTTTTCCTGCTTTATTCTATAATTAACTATCAGCCCAATGGTATCTTTTAGCCCAGTGGGCCATTTATCCTCCAATTTTTCGTTATAAATTTATACACATTCCATCGTACAATTGATTGTGTAAGAAAATTTATGAAGAATTCGTTCTTGGTATAGTGTTGAAACTATAAGAGTTGAAGTACATAAAAAAATGGGTATATGTGAAAGGCCACTCTGTAGATTTGACTTTTAATAATGATCAAATATAATTTTTAAAACCGGATCTAAAGTGTTAAAAATAGTTACCAACCGTTATTAAAGACCACCATTTAATACTAGCATTTGTCATGACACCATATTAAAAGCGACTTTTAATAGCGGTTCATTACAGAAATCTAGTATACAATATCACTTTTAACAGCGATATTTTGCAAGAATCCAATATAAAAGATAGATTTTTTGTAGTGGATCACCAGTGAAATTCGATTTTAAAGATTAGCAAAAAAAGTAAAAAAAAATAGCTGATGACAGCTGCACTGACAGCTAGCTATTCACACGATTTTGTTGGCAATTAATAATCCGATTTAATTAATTCATCATCAATTTAGTGCAAAGATGCTAGATTTGCTGCAATTAATTTATTGTAGACCAATATAAATTTTGATGATTTAATTAATAATGTAGCCCTATCCATTTAAATACTATGAGAGTCAGAAAAATGGTTACTAAATCAAAACTATTGAACTTTAGAGAATTATATAGATTGATTAAAAACAAATTATGTTAAATTTGAAATTTGAATGATAAAAAGAAAAAAAATAGCAAAATCTTAGCAAAGGGCTCTTTGAAAAAATAGCAAAAAGCTTAGCAAAGGGCTCTTTGAAAAAAAAAATTTCAAATAAAAGAAAAAATGGCTAGTTGGACAGTAAGAAGATTGTACACACTTCGATAGTGAAGAAAGGAGATAGCAAAAGTTTAGCAAATATCAAATATATATGGACTAGAAAAAGAGAGAGATCTGCGGTTAATTTGGATTGCGAGTTATGATCGTTGGATTGGAGTAGAATGGACGTTGCAGATGATACCAAATAAGGCGATATGTGGGACACTTTTAAAATTTCGGTAGAAGATTTTATTTTTTAGACAGGATTTAAACTAAATGTTGCTATTAAAGAATTTTTATACCGGTTGTCTTGAAGGGGCCGTTGTTAAAGGCTCTTTTATATCAAATCCTTACTAAGGCCACTATTAATACTCCAGTTTTATAGCGGATTCTTTGGCACAACTATTGTTAAAGGTTTTGCGCCACCTTTTACATCGACCTTCAAGTAATGTCGATATTAAATGTTATAAAATAATTTTCAAAATGTCATTGGAGTATTTTAATGGCGACTTTACAGTATGTCGGGTATAAAATGGAAGATATTAAATGTTGTTTCTGTAGTAATGGACCATCAATGTTAGGTTGTATCTCTATCAATTGTTACAAGTTCAAGATCCATGCCTTTATGTTGAAAGTGAAAGCATCCACTTTTGGTGCTGCTTTGTTTCTGGTCCTTAATTGCAGCTGTCATGCTGTTTATTTACCACAATTCACAAGCAAGAAGGTTTGTAGCGTGGTTACTCCTGATGCATGCATAGGTGTATATATCATATATGACACAATGACATGTGACATAGACATCTACCGGTGTATCTCCTTCTTTCTCTGTTGTAGTGTACTTGTTCAAAACCGCATTATATTATATATCTTGATGTTAACATCGATCTAATTAAGTCGATATATTTTTGAAAGGCCCAATAATGATCGTCAGCAGAATAATGTAGTGAACAATGGCAGTTATACTGTCAACTAATACATATAAACAGAGAGGTCACACACTTTCTACTTTACTTGCTTCATGAATCATGATAAATAAAAATTTTAAAATAGGTGGACCTAAATTTTAAACCACACGTTTGAAATTATTCATGTAGCTTTCGTATCCGAGCAGTGCAATTAGTGTTGTAAATCATAAATTAGAATCAGCTTTTATATAAAACTAGAAATTGAGAAATCAAATGTTCATTGTGGTCATCTTTTTTACACGTTCCTGGCTTTGAAAATGCACGGAGGAAAACAAAATATAGTTTAAGGGACGCCATTAATGGATGGAGGCTAGCTCATATTACTGCAATTGTTCATTTATCTCCTCTTTATATTTCATTTTTTTTATTGAAAGCCCCTCTTTAGGGTCTGCTCCAGGCCAAATAAGAGAAGGTAATTAGGAAAGGTATAGAAGCAAAAATACAAAAATTAGAAAAATTCAGTGTTGATGCAATAGATAAGATCAATGAAATGGTTGAGAGTTAGTTTCGTTTCTCTTAGGGTGCGTTTGGATCATGTCATGGTTAGTGCAAAAATAGTGCTATCTAGATTAGTGGTTGAAATAGTGCAAAAATAGTACTATCTAGGTTAGTGCAAAAATAGTGATAATTTTGTGCTATCTAGGTTAGTGAAAATGTTGTTTGGATTGCACATTTGGAGTAGTGATGGTGAGAATTAGTAAAATAATAAGTTATTTTAATTTTCTGACGAATAATAATAATAAAATAATAAACTATTGATATCAATTTATAATATAATAATAATAATAATACAATAATAATAATATAAAAATAATAATAATAATGATAATAATAATAAAATAATAATAATATAATAATTACAATTACAATGTAATAATAATAATTTTAATGACAATAATGATAATATAATAATAAATAATATAATAATAATATAATAATTATAATGATAAATAATAATAAATAATAATTATAATAATAAATAATGAAAATAAATAATAATAATAACAATAATATAATAAATAAAAAATAAAAATATAATAAAATAATAATAATGATAATAAAATGTAATAATAAAATAATGACAATAATAATATATAATAATAATAATATATAATAATAATAATATAATAATTATAATGATAAATAATAAAAAAATAATAATAATAAATTTAATAATAAATAATATAATATAATATAATAATAAATAATATAATATAATATAATATAATATAATATAATATAATATAATATAATAATAAATAATATAATATAATATAATAAATAATGACAATAAATAATAATAATAACAATAATATTTATAAATAATATAATAATAATGATAATGATAATGATAAATAATAATAATAAATGATAATATAATAATTATAATGATGATGATAATAATTATAATAATATTAATAATTATTATAATTATATTGGTAATAATTAGAAATAAATAAATAATTTAACTCTGGTAATGATAATATATAATATAATAATACTGATAATAATAATAATAATAATAATAATAATAATAGTAATAATAATAATAAATGATTTTTGCTATCCTTACAACCACTAACCTTGCTAACCCAACCAATTGACGGGTTAGTAGATTAGCAACTATTTGGCACTAACCCAAAATTGCTAAAACATGTTTGGATCGTTTTGAAGTTCAGAATAGCAGCTATTCTCGGGTTTGTGCTAACCTAGGGTGATCCAAACACACCCTTAGGAATTAGTTGGCACTGTTCAAAACTGAACTCGAGCATTTAATGCAGTGTAACAAACTCCAACTCAATTAGCACTCTATATAAACTAATGATTTGTCTTGTAAATTGATTATGATAATGAATATCATTCTCCATTTTTCTCTTCGATCTCTTGTTGTTAAACTTCTTTCTTTTTCTCCTTTCTATCATGATATCGGAGCAAGTCCAAGAGCAAACACTCAATTCAATTTTCTTCGACATTGAAGTATAGAATCAAGATCTTCCCATGGCAATCTCTCCTATCATCTCTATATCAATACCTCGAAGTGATCATCCAATTCAATTTTCGCATCAAATTACGACGAGTTTGAATCAAGATAATTATCTTATTGGAAAATCCCAGATCTTACCTATTTTATGAGGCCATGGCTTGGTTTGTTTCATTGATGGATCGAAGCCACCGCCAAATCAATTTGTCACCGACACTACCGATGCACGATCTGTCAATCCTGACTATGCCAAATGGCATCAACAAGATCAATTGAACCTGGCGTGGATGTTTAGTTCGATCTCACCTGCTACTATCTCAAGTCATGAATTTTGAGACCTCTCTTCAAGCTTCAGCTCTGGTAGTGTATTCAATAAATGCACTCATCTCAATCAATTGCTCAAATCCTTGATTTGAAGCTTCAGCTCCAAACCTCCAAGAAAGGATCACTCACTTGTGCTCAATACCTTTAGCAAATGCAATCTATTACAGATCGACTTCATAGTATTGATTCAAATGTCTTTGATCAAGATCTTCTTCTCTTCATCCTGCAAGATCTTGGCTCTGACTTTGAATCTTTTGTAATTGACATCTCTATGAAACAAGGTGCTCTCATAATCAAAGAATTTACTAGTCATTTCTCTCTCATGAGGCTAGAACACATGCTTCTCTTAGATCTCTTGCAGCTCCTCATCAAGTAAATTACAACATGACCCAAGCCACAACATATCTACACGTTTTATATGTAGGCAACACATGGTATACTGCTTCAACTCAATCCTTCTAATCCAGAGAAAGACATTCACTGTCAAATATGTTTTAAATGGGATCATGCTGCAAGAAGGTGATACCACCATTTTGATCCAAAGTACACTGGTGATCCACCTCACCAATCCTACATGCCTCAACAGAATCAAGTTCAACAATCTCTAGTTTAACGGCATCATGCATTGCTTGCTGAACCTGCTCTTACTCTAAACTCAGCCTGGTTTCTTGATGCAGGAGCTATTACTCATGTGACTTCTGATCTCAACAATCTCTCCTCTTCTCAAATCTAAACTAACATCAAGGAGGTTCAAATTGGAAATGGCTCAGGTATGCAGATCTCCTACATTGGTTATGCCTCTTTACCAACCTATGGTAAGCCTATTCAACTCATCAAGATCTTGTTTGTTACAAATATTATCAAAAAATTACCTAGTGTTTCTAAACTGGTTCAAGACAATGATGTTATCATAGAATTCTCATCTAATTCTTATTTCATAAAGGACCAGGCATTCAAGAAAACCCTTCTCTCTGGCACTCTACATAATGGACTCTATCAGTTGAACATTCCTACCACTGCAACTCACCAAGTTCATAGCACTATTGCCTTCACTCTTGATGTGTGGAATGCAAGACTGGCTCACTCTAATTCTTATGTGATTGTAGCACTTAGGAAGTCAAATTGCATTACTACATCTTCTTCTCATGTCTCTGTTTTCTCAAATTATTGTAAAGTAAAGGCTCATAAACTGCCCTTTGCTATATCAAATAATTGTGCTACAACTCCTTTACAAGTAATACATACTGACTTGTGGGGATCATCTCCAATTGTATCAAATAATGAAAATAGGTTTTATGTACACTTTACTGATGAGTTCTCAAGGTTGAGCTGGTTTTATCCGTGTTCAAGCAAAGCAGATGTACCATAGATCTTTTGTGTGTTCAAATTGCAAGTTAAAAATTTGCATTCTGTCAAGATCAAAATAATTCAATGTGGTTGGGGGGACAGGGTTCAAACCCATTCAAAATCAATTTCTAGAAATAACCTTTCATATCTTATGTTCATACACACCTCACCATAATGGATCGTTTGAGAGAAAATACAGGCATATTGCAGAGTTAGGTCTAGCTATTATGTATCAGGCTTCTATTTCTCTTAGCTATTGCGATGATTTGTTTCAGAGTGTTGTTTTGTGATTAATAAGTTACCAACCAAGTGTTGTTTTGTGATTAATAGGTTACCAACCAATTTTCACTCCATGGTTTCTCTTTTTAGGTTCTTTTAAAACAAAACCTGAATATCAATTTTTCAGAGTGTTAGATTGTGGGTGCTTTCCATTATTGAGGTTATATGCATAAAATAAGTAACAACTCAAATCTGACTCTTGTGTTTTCATGAGTTATTCAACTCATAAAGGGTGCAAATGTTTGCATTTACGTATCAACAAGACTTACATTTCCAAGAATGTAATATTTAATGAGGTTGTTTACCTTTTTGCCAACTATATCCCTACTACAAATTCTTCTACTAAAACCTCTACAAGTACTCTTACTGTGCTTCCTAATACATCCTCAATTCCTTCACATACACCTTTTCATTTACCTGTACCTTCTCCATATCTCTCCTAATAACAGTCCCTTACCTCCTCCACCTGAACTAATTATCTCTACACCACTTGTTACAACTCATCACATGGTGACAAGATCACAAACAAATTCCTTGAGATAAAAAACCTTTCCTAATCATACTATCTACACAACAACCCTCTCTTCAACTGAACCAACCTGTCATTCTCAAGTTGTCAAGTTACCTAAGTAGAGAATTACCATGACACTTGAGCTTGATGCTCTAGCCAAAAAATTCTGGAATTTAGTCCCATTGCCTCCTGGTGCAAATGTGATAGACTGCATGAGTTTTTAAAGTTAAAAAGAAGTTAGATGGCTCTATTGCGAGGCATAAAGCCACACTAGTTGTCAAAGGTTTCAATCAAGAAGAAGTACTTGATTATTTTGAAACTTCTAGTCTAGTAATTAAGCATACAACTATTAGACTGGTGTTAATTGTTGCTCTCTCTTCTAACTAGCCTCTACATCAGTTAGATGTAAACAATGCTTTTCTTCATGATGACTTGCAAGAAACGGTTTTCATGCAACAACCTCCGGGTTTCATTGATCATCAGAAGCCTACTTATGTTTGTTTGTTGAAGAAAGCTCTTAGTGGCTTGAAATAGGCCCCAAGAGTCTGGTTCACCAAACTCAAAACCTTCTTGCTCTCTCAGCAATGCATGTCTTCTCAAGCTAGACTCATCTCTTTTATCTTCAAAAATTAACAAGTTAACATTTTCCTTTTGATCTATGTTGATGATATATTGATCACTGATAATAATCCTGAAGTTGTTCATGCATTGATTCAACTTTGCAGAATAACTTCTCAATAAAGGATCTTGGCCCTCTCAATTTCTTCTTGGGTCTGGAAGTGGTAAAAACTGACTCAGGTCTTTTACTGTCTCAAGAGAATTATCTCAAATCAATTCTACGCAAAGCCAACATGTCAGCTGCAAAGCCTTGTGCCACTCCTCTCCAAGATGGTGTACATCTTTCCAAACTTGATGGTTCTCTCTTGAAGGACCCTCATCAATATAGAGCTATTGTTGGTGCCTTACAATATGCTACTATTACAAGGCCTGATTTGACATTTGCAATCAACAAGGTTTTCTAATTCTTTGCACACCATTATGATACACACTGACAAGCAGTAAAAATGATTCTTAGATATGTTCAAGGCACTCTTCATTTTGGTGCTTCAATTTGACAGAAGTTCTCATCTAAATCTCAATGCTTATTGTGGTGCCGATTGGGCTACATGCTCGGGTGACAGAAGATCCACTACAGGCTATGCAATATTTCTAGGTTCAAATTTTATTTCCTGGTCTTCTATGAAGAAACACACTGTTTCTTGATCTTTCACATAAGCATAATATATTAGTCTTGTGTTACCACTGTTGAGCTTCTTTGGCTTCAATCTCTTCTTATAGAATCAAGTCATTTTTCTTCAAAACTCCCTACTCTCTGATGTGATAAATTGGGTGCTACATTTTTTGCAGCTAATTCTGTGTTTCATGCTCGCACAAAACACATTGAACTAGATTTTCATTTTGTGCGAGAGAAGTTGTCAAATAAGAAAATTTCAGTTAACTTCTTGTGTCCAGCTGACAAAGTTGGTGACGTCTTCACCAAAAGCCTTCCAAAGACACGATTACATCTTCTAAGAGACAAGCTCAACGTCTTGGCCAATCCACTGAGTTTGAGGGGAGTATAGAATCATACATACAAAAACTGGACAAGTCCATATGATAGATTTAACTTTAGAGATTCTTGCTACCTTTCATATGATAGAACTTTTGCGAAGGGGCATGTTTCATAATCTTTCTTTCCTTCCCTCTCATTTGGGAGTTTGGAGCAGAACTTAGAGGCTGGACTAGGGCTGTTAATTGATGGATTTCAGTCCATGTCCAGCTCAGCCCGCTGATGAGGAGTTGAAGTCCAAATCAAATCAAGTCCATAATTATCTACTTATATCTCGTCCATGTTCAATTCATGTTATAACCGAATAATGTCCAGTATTTATTCATAAGCTAACCATGCAGACTTGATTCTGGACACCACAGTGTACGGTCGTCTTTAAATGGAAGTTCTTTCATCACTGCATTGAATAACTTAAGTTTTTTGTGCGAATAACTTAGTTCTCTCTGTAAAATGGAGAGTTAGATCATGGTTGATCTATTGAGATGTTTGAACATATCTTCATTTAATCTCACGTTAAGCTCGTAATTAGTCTACAAGTTGTCTACAATTAGTCTAATTCAATTTTAGCAATTAAACTTGAATTGAGCTTCAATCAAGATAAACAATGATCCATTTCATAATGTCCAGTTCATTTTATTTATAAACTGTCATATTCATTAACAGCCTTAGCCGGATCGATATACATTTTAAATACTAATATCTCCTTCTAACTTTCAGTGAAACTTAAAACTCGCAATCTTAACTATACCCACCGTGTCTCCGTCTGTACAAGACACGTTCTTTTGGACACCAATTTCTTGATGTCATACTCTGCGAAAGTTCTTTTATTACGAGATTGTAGTCCCAAAGTTGCGATGAAAAACAAACATACAATAATAAGGCCTTGCAGTGATTATTACAACTATGGCCAGTCTAATTTGGAAAGAGTATTTAAATAACTTATTGAACGCAAGCCTATGAGCTCATTTTAACTTATGAGATAGGCCGGTGATGACAATGAAAGAATATCATCCGCGCAATAAAAATGCTGTAGAGTATTTTTTATGGATCGTCGGATTAAAGCTTAATGTTTAATTATTAATTATAATGTAGGTAAATTTCTATTTTATTAAATCAAGAGCGTTGAAATTTGCTCACATGATCCAAATCAAATTGCACTCTGCTGCATTTTTAGCGTCGCAGAGGATACAATATCAGATGAGAATGCGACCTACATACGGTCCAAGTTTTATCTTAGAAAATAAGCTCTAAATAAGTAAATTTGTTAAAAGAGGACCGATAACTGCACATTTTTATCAAAATTTAATATGTGAAAAATGTTCATATCAAACGTTGTTAATTAAAAGGTTTTCAAAGTGATATTTTTACTTATTGGTAGAACCTTTAAAATCTGCATATAATTACTTAGAATAAAAAGTGAAAATACTTTGTAAACTAGGTATAGTTTTGCAGTCTAATTACTAAAGGTTATAGTAATTTGCTAAAATGGTTAAAAGTCTTGTTCGCAGAAGAGATTCAATTAAAAGTTAATAGAATATTTCTCAATAAGATTTATATAACATTTATGACAAATATGAGCAGTTCATAGTATAGATGAGAAATTATCTAATCGAGAAAAATGCAAGGATAATTTTTTTTAGAGAAAGTGGGGAAACCTATCTGTTTCATTAGAACAAAATTCTAATACAAAGGATCATAAAATTCAATATCTCAAGTGAAGCTCTTTGTTCCATTCTCATCATTGATTTCGATTCTGAAATATAGTTTATAAGGTCTTGAGCATTCTGTGGTAGAATTAATTTAAGTTTAAGATAAGAGGAGTCCTTATTATGCTGACACCAGTAACCTAAAACACTAACTTGCATGGCTAAGCTTCTTATTGATTTAGGAGTTTTATCAGTGAAATATAATTTGTTTCTTTCCAATCAAACATTCAATATTATTGTCCTCCTAATTAATTCTACTGATAATGCTTCCTTAAATGGAATTTTTGCATCTATAATCCACGAATCCTATAAATATATAGCATTGAAATCAAAATTGTTATATTTACCTATCCATTGTCATATATTTTTAATAAATGAACAGTCAACAAAAAGATTATTAATATGTTCATCTTTAGCATAGACCATGTGAGTAGTATCACCTTGCCATTTTTTTTTAACTAAGAACGTTTGAGTAAATATATGTTTTTTTTCTAACTAATCACATAAACACGTTAATTTTTAAAGGAAGTTGGACTTACATATGATATCAAAACTTTGATTCTTAAAACCACCATATTCCAACCAAGAGTATAAAGAGTGAAGTGAGAATTTTCATGTATTATTCTATCTCCAGATTATCTCATATTTAGCTTAGCTATTAATTTTAACAACCTGTCACAACAGGTCAGCAATCAGTCATAACGGGTGTCCAACCCGCCACAACGGGTCAGAAGGAGAGAGACATGGTAGAAACATGCATTTGGCAGAGAACAACGTTACTGTAACGCTTCCCTAAGGTGTCACAACGCCTTCCAACTCGTTGTAACAGATTCCTGCTCATATTGACCCACAAGACAGCTACAGATGCACAGAAGGGCAAAGATGGAAGAACTCCAACCCGTTATAACGGGTCTGCCAATGCATCACAACTATTCTGTAACGCTACAGTTATTTTTGAAGGGATCAAGACTCCAAGAAGTGTCCAGCTTATATATATGATGCAGAGACGAACCAATAGGGTATCAAACACCAACCACAAGCTTTCAAGCATCAAATTGAGCACAATAAAGAGCCAAATAACCTTCTTCTTCAGCTATCTAAACCTGAGAGCATTATGATAGCATCCATAGTCTAATTGTCAATCCGAAAACTTTTTTTTAGTTAGATTCTAGTCTTTGATGCACCACATTTGTGTCGTCAAACAATATTACGTTCCCTAATTACCCAAATTTATGCTCATTTTCAATTGCTTTGAATAATCAATGCGCCAAATGATATTACGTTCCCTAATTATCTGATATCTATTATTTAAAAAATGTGACAAGCCCGTGCAAGTTGAACAGTTTTGAATTTACAGCGGTAAAATATGATACAGAGAGATCACGAACGGATATGCTTAACCATTTTTAGAAGGCAACAACTTCCAACATATTCAACAAGTTCAGCACGTAAAAGTGCAATGGATTTCAAAATTCAAGCCGGCAAATCATCTTTTCTGGTGCTTGCACTTCGAAATGTGAACACAACGAGAAGAAATACTTAAAAAAATAAAAATAAAGAAAAGACAAAAGAGAGGCAAAAGCTAGAGAGGCTGCTGGAACTGTACCTGTGGGTGGGAGACTGGGAGTACGCAGTGTGACAGAGGGATCGTGATCCGGTAACCCGATAGGATTTACATGGACCTGGTCCGAAGATGATTGAGAAAATTCATTCTCGTGGGTCCCACGTGTCAGTGGCGTAGTCTACAATACTATGTCGTTTCTTGTCCAGCAGTCGAACTGTTGATACGGTCTAAGGAAACAGCAACGATGGCCTAATGACAAGTGGGACCCACGTATCCGAAATGGTCCCAAATACTTTCCCCTCCTGTCTTTAACAGTTTAGGTAGACGTGTTGTAACAACAGTAAATACACCAGATCTCATTCCATACCACCGTCACGACATCGCATATCCGCAAATGAAAAGACTAGAATAACCACACCTGTCACTGGAACTGATTCATACGATAAACTGGAACTACTCATGCGCTACATCCAATATTTACTTTGTAGACTCGTTCTAATATTCCCATTATAATATATTTAACTGAATCTGTCCCCAGAATATAAAAGGTACCTGTGGCCCACTTTCAGTGATTCGGTTCATATGTCAACTTTTTTCGCTATCTTTTCTCTACCAAATTACACACCTCTCTCTCATACCCTTTCTCTGACTCTTTTTCTACAATCATCTCTCCCCCCCTCACTCTATGTCTCTATTAGAACTCACAATTAGACAACAAAACATTTCTTTGCTGAACAACACAAACAACTCAACAAACTGTCAAGCTTGAGTTGTTTGTTCTTTTCTGTAATTTCTATTCTCCCCTCGTGTTAAATTGCGTGAGCCAAAGAGCGATACCGCGGCGGTCCGGTGTTTCGATCTCTCGGACGATCATGGCGGTAGTTGAGAGCAATTCCATGGCGGGGATGAGGAACGGCGAAGGCGTCGTGGAGGAAAGAAACGAGGGGTTGAATAGGGAGATCAGAGATCTGCAGGACCTGTTGTCTAAGCTCAATCCGATGGCGGAGGAGTTTGTGCCGCCGTCGCTCGCCGCTGGGATGTACGGCGGAGGTGTCGGTGGTGGCGCTGTCGATCAATGGCCAGCTGTAGGGTTTTATCCGAACGGGTTCTTCATGGAGAATGGAGCTGCGCTAGGTTTTGGTGCTGGTACTGGCGGTCCTAGAAGGGTTATATCTCTCTCCCTCTCTCTGAATTATGAAAAAGTAGTTTTCTTAGTTTATGATTATTTTTTGAAGAAGACACATGTAGAAACTTAACCAGAAAGGAAAGGAAAAACTGACAATTACCAGTTCTGGTATTGTTGGTTTTTTTATCAACACTTATGTAATTTGGTACTGGTTTTACGACATTGATGTTAGGATTTCTATAATCGTGGTTTTATGTCATTGATTTCTATAACACTTATGTAATTGAGGTTCAATTTCCGCTATTCTCTGTAAAAAGTGAAAGACATACAGATATACTAGCACAACAGAGCACTGTTCAGTGACCTTTGATCACACTCCAATTTTTTGTTCATATAAATCTAATTTTTTTAATGTTCTGGTTAAAGAAAAATGGATTTGGGCAAGGCAGAAGGCGTGGGAATACTCGCACGAGCGTGGCCCAACGAGATGAGGTAATTCGAAGAACGGTCTATGTATCTGATATTGACCATCAGGTGAGCATTAATTTAGCAAGTCTTTGGTTTTGAGTTTTCATAATTTGTACCAAAATAACTAGTAATACTCGTTTCTCGTGTGCCCCTAAGAAAACAGGAAAAAAATATGCATTTACACCTTTATAGTATTTTTTAACCTTTGATTTGTTTTCTTTTATGACTTCACATTTCCTGGTTTGGAAAGTTTTCTTTTGGGTGCCAAGTATCGTAGATGTCTTTGCTTATTATTACCCAAAAATTTACTGATACTACAATATCGCAAATTATTTTTAAATGAGGCAGTTTGAATTTTCTTCTGTAAAGGTGCTTCTGGAAAAAATATCTTAAAGCAATATTCTTACACTAATCAGTTTGCTTCATTAGCATTGTACGCCCTTAATATTGATTTATTCTGTGTCTTTGTTCATACACGTGAAAGTAAACACATCTTTCTTAAGAATATTCAAAATTGAGTATTCCTTTTCATTCAGACTCATTTAGTTTTGGAGTATAAGTCATACTATCTTTAGCAACTTAATTTTAGTTCATTGTTGTAAATAGAGGGCTGGTGAGCTATAGTGTTATAGCCTCCCCCTCCAACGGCTACAAAAGCTATAGAGAAATTCTATAATTGTGTGTTTTAGAGTTACCTCTTTGGTGAATATCAGAAATAGTAGGTTGCCTTAATGTTTTTGTGTTTAGAAATTATGGGACTTTTAAGTCCTTTTGCTCTTCAATTTTATGTATTTATAAAGTCTTTTTAACTTCATTTAAAAAAGGCAACATTATGTTTTATATTTAGAAACACTTCTAAATGAAGAGGGGGTTCCAATGCCACAGAAATAGTTCTTTCAATATCTCAAGCCTTTAATGCAATTTAGGTGAAATGCAAGCTTATGATGTGGTTGCTATATTTTTTTATAAATGCTGCTCAAATGCAATCCTCGCAACTTTCACTTTATTTAAGAGAACCATTTAACTTTCCGCATTCCGTTAAGGGCGGAAATGCTATCTCTCTCCTTACAGCTCACGATATTAATTTCTTGCAATTGTCAGTTTTATTTTGTTTGGTCTTTCTCTTGAGATAGTTGAATTAGATGTATTCCTCAATCTTTAATACTTGGAAGAAAAGCAACG